>JACCPG010002338.1:0-27595 GCA_016069955.1 Drepana arcuata | reverse complement strand
TCGATAAATTCTCGCTGCGTCTAAATCGACCACGACTGGACTGATAGCCCACTGGGGCCCGTCGGCATGTGGAAATTACCATCGAATGTCGATTGCTATAAAGATTCTGGCATCTATGAATTGAGGTTTGATTATTTTAATACTTGAAATCAACGAGCATGTTACGAAGAAGAGATGAGAGACTGATGAAGTCTAGAGAGAACTGGAGCTCAACTCTCTCTGTCTATCCTGTGAGAATTCGGTGTGATTCTAGTAGTAACGTGGTATTGTTATTACCATGGTGGAGTCCAGAAGTCTTTTGGAAACGTGCCGGTGGAAAGAAGATAGGTTCATCATTCACTTTAAGAGATGCCAAGTATAAGTAGCATATTCACATGGTGACCAATTGTATTTAAGTATTAAAAAAATAAAGGTCTGGAATTTATTTGTGGTTCTAAGTACTTAGTAGGTAAGTAATTTACGTATTTCACCTACTGTTAAATGTTTCGAATCGAAAAATTCTCATGGAAAAACTGAGAACCCGTAGTGCGAGTCGAGGAGTCTGTGTAAACAGCCAACTGGAACGATCGCAGACACGTGACTAGCACCCTTATGAGATTTACTTAATTTGACCAAGTCGCATTGAGGGCGCGCGCTTTTTACAACAAGAACCTGGGATGAGTACTAATACGCAGTAGTGCTGAAGTTAGATAATTGTATAGGTTTGGCCGTTAGGTCCGAGTGGCTAAAGTAGTCACCTTAAAAAGAGACTGCTGGTTCGAACCCCGGTTCTCCCTACCAATGAACGTCGTCTTCAAATATATGCACAACTAGCTTGCCAGTGAGAGAAAAAATCGAAAAGAAACATGCAAAAATGTGAGAAGTAATTCAAACACTTATGTGTAGTCGTGCTTGAGTAAAGGCGATGGACTAGCTATCAGTCACGTTGGCAGCTAAATAGATCTCCAGAGTAAAGAGGGTTATATTACACCGCAGCCTACTCCTTTTTGGGACTCTTATGGGAAGATATATTATATAAGAAGATATACATATAATATGTAGTAAATTTTGAGATAACTAGAAGATGTTCACCCCTACCCACAAGGGTCCCCGAAGGGTAGAGGGGCATAGACTAAGGCGTGCAGGCAGTACCTACACAGTCACTTTCTGCCAGAGATATATCTTAGATGCCAACGTGTCAGATGGCGAGTCCATCTGCGTAACTTACCCACGACTATTGTACATAATGCGAGTATGAATTTCTTCTCAAACGAATGCAGGAATTGCAGTAAAGCTCATGGTTTCGAACTTACAGACAACTGCTCGAACCACTCGACCACCACGTCTACTTAAACTTAAATAATTGTATGTACTATCACGAAATCATAGACTTTTGTAGTTCAAAATGTATTTTCCATAGCATTTATTTCCGTTTTTTTATAGTCGTAACAATTTTTTTTCGTTTTTTTTTTTTTCGTCGTTTTTTTTTTTTTAACAATCGTAACGATTAGCGTTACGTGGCGTGATATTACGTCAAAGCCAACAAACACGTGAACATAATATCTACTCTATCAAATATCGGGATCATTCGTCTCTGAGAGTGGTAATAATTTCCATAAGCCCTTGTCCTTCAGGACAGCCATTGTACACGTACGCGCAGTTGAACATCTGCCGGCCAGCTGTAGCTGCGTCCTTGTATGAGGACATGGCCTCCTCCCACTCAGGGTCTGCTTCATCGAACGGTGATCTGCCGTAATCGGGCCTGGAAATTAATCCCTTCATTATACATGTTCACGCCAGCTCCCTTGCTCGCGAACCAGCAACGCTCTAAGCAGGGGTCCGTACTCCATAGGTGATGCCCTCAGCTGTGTTGTTTAGAACTAAAGTGCCTGGTTGGAGGCCTAGATCTCGCCAATGCCCGGTAAAGTAGTAAAAAAATCCAGGTCCGCCGCCGTTACACAAGCAAGACATTTAATGTATCGACATACGTCTTTAAATATCTTCTCAAACGTATGCAGGTTTCCTCTCGATGTATTGCACAATCATGGTGGGACTAACCCCTGTACTTAAGTTGAGAAAAACTCAATGGTACCTACAGTACAGTTTGGGTCGGCAATGCACGAGTGATACCCCTGGTGATGCAAGCGTCCATAGGCGGCGGTAACCGCATACCATCAGGCGGACCGCATGCTTGTTTGCATACAATGTGGTATAAAAAAAGGCGGGATTCGAACTTGCAATCTTTGTGTTGCAGTTAACTACTTAAACCACTATAATGTATAACACTGCCCGCGTGCCGTAACCACAACCACGGAATAAAACAGGACTCTTAGCGCCATCTATCGACCAATTAATGAACAAAAGTGTATCGACAATGATATTCTTCTAATATAAATAGACTTCAAATATTTCACAACAACATTTTAGAATTCCCAGGACAGAAGCTGCGATGCTGATTATCTGCTTTTTGCGTGTTAGTAGGTGTACGTCAATATTCATGGAACCTTACTTACGTGAGTAAAATGTGTAGTATTTCCCCAACGAAGCCTTCGTCTTCTACGGGGTACTGTGCAGCCTCGCATATCGCCCGCAGAACGCATTCAACTCCATTCATACCTTTACTGTGGAAATATGATGCCATTTTGGAGGTTAGAACATAGCGGAAACGCCAATTTTAGATTGGAGTTACGTGACGCTATAAACTGCCACAAATCCCCCTACAAACCATAGAGTTAAATAAAGAAGGCGGTACAAAAAAAACCAGCCAAGTGCGATCCGGATTTGCGCACGAAGGGTTTCATACTATCCATAAAAACGGAAATAAAATCATGTCTGTTGTATGGGATACCCCCTTTATTTTTTTTATCTTAGCGAATACAGAAATACATCATCTGTGGAAATTTCAAGTGTCTAACTATCATGGCTCATGAGGTACAGCCTGGCGATAGACGGACGGACAGTGGAGTCTTACTAGTAGTGTCCCGTTTTACCCTTTGCGTTCAGAACCCTAAAAATGGATCTTCGTCTTATAGAAACTTGCTGCCAAAAACGGTTTTACTCAAGATCGGTTTTGCGTTCCAACGGATCCTTATGTACTAATTTTCTTATGCTTTTCGCACGAAACTCCTCCGCCCAACATGATCGATAGGGTCGGTCAAAACACAAGTGATATTTTATGTATTTCTAACGAGAATACGTTTAATATACAGTCATTTAATTGAAACTGAACGCTCAAACGAAGTTTCAGCCAATAGTTAAGTCACTGAATGTGCTCGTGCAATTCTTGTCAAGTAAATCGGAGTGTTGGTCATACGTACGTAGTCAACATTTCTGCCATTGACCTGTAAAAGACCAGTCTCTCGTCCCGCCTGGATAGCAGGTCGGCTTCCCTCTCCTGCCGCGACACCTCCTTAATGAAATAGTACTGTGACAACTCCGATATGTTGGTGAACTGTACGTATTGGTACTGCATATTCGCTGCAAATAATAGCTGCACTTCTCCCGTGTTTTCTACTGGAGCTGAAAAGCCAATAATTAGCTGAAACAATAAAGGATTCACATTAATATGTATTCAAATCTTACCCTCAAGGGTTTTTGAACCGTTCGGTATGTGGGAAGTTCATTGTAGGTTCAGAAAAACTCATTGGTACAGTCGGGATTCAAACATGCAAACTTAATATAGCGATTCCGCTGTTATTCAATTGATTCGACTATATATCCTCACGCCTTCCCACAAGGGTCCGCGAAGGGGTAGGCAGAGGTGTATAGGTAATACCCACACACCCACTATCCGCCAGAGATATATTTTAGGTGCCAACGTGACAGATAGCGAGTTCGACTATATAATAATGTACATGCCTCTGACATGTATGGAATCTATCGTTTTCTTCTTTATAACTGAATCGTGCAACTTGTATATCTATATTTCCTTAAAGACCTCTATTGGGAGTAAATACATACCTGAATATTATCTCATAAATGGAAACATCACCCCTATTTAGTACAAAGCCTTAATTACCTTGTAAGTGCCTCCGTACGGATATACAAGAGGTAATCCGTTGATTTGTCGTTTAGTCACGTGTAATTGATGCTCGGCTTCGCTTGGTATTTCAATGCTTGCCCATGTTAGGGTACAATAAATTATCAACACTATTACTGTATTGATAGAACTGAAAATTGAAAATAAATGATATTGTAATAATGAGTTTATCGATAGAACGCAAAACAATTGCTAAATATTATTGGATCTATTGATATACTAGCTTATGCCCACGGCTTAGCCCGCGTGGAGTTCGAAAGTGTAGCTTATGTATTTTCCTACCAGAATCGGTTCAGCCGCTATGCCGTGAAAGATCATCATACTTTATAATATTAGAACTTGAATTTTCGAGATAAAAAAAAAGTAGCCTATGTCCTATTCCTAGGTATAAGCCATCACGATTTCAACTTTCGGCCAAATGGGTTCAGCCCTTTTGCCGTGAAAGAACCGCAAACATCCAAACTTACAAACTTTCACATTTATAATATTAGTAGGATAAGATAGACTAAGAAGACCTCACGGCAAATGTCAGCCTAATATGCCTTATGCTTCTGGATGTTCATTTTTTTATAACGGTAAGGTGGCAAACAAGCCGGCCTTATGGTAAACAGTAACCGCCGCCTATGGTCGTTGGTCACCAAGATAATCATTCGTGCGTTGACGACCCTGCAAGAATCTTTTCACAACCCTCTTGAACAAGTACACGCTGTATAATCTCTGGAGAAAACCTCAACTTTCTTGCGGCGAGTAACATTACTAGGAGACCATAAATAATGTTCAAATGGGTTTGTTTATTGTAACACAGCATTAAGATTTCCAAGTGTCTCTGTCATAGCCGTTTTGATTTTTATTTTTTGACTATCATATTGTTAGAGGAATGTTTTTTCCATTGCTCACAAATATTTATTTCTTTTTTATTTGTAACACATAATACAGTAGTTATTTACGTGTGATCGAGTGTGCGATATGCAGCATAAAACTGAGTCGCAGACATTGTCACTCATACTCAGAAACAGATATTACATAGTTCATGGATGGTATATACTTATGTGTATATCTTATGTGAATATATTCAACCATATTCTATGTTAGTATGAAAGCAAATAAACATAAGGTGAATTACTTACTTAAAAGGAGAGTAGACAGAGAAACCTTTAGAGTAAAATAAAAACAATCTTACCTCATCTTTCCATAAGTGAAAACTTTTTAATTGTGAGTATTCATCAATGCGTATACCGCTCTAAATATAGTCGCACCTCCTTGCGCTTGCGCCGCGAGCTTTTCACAACGACGTTGTATTACGCGCTCTCACACGTCAATGTACTCACGTTTTTGTAACTAGATTATAAAGACTGTTCTACACTGGGTAAGTTACATATTTTTCACTTCACGACATGAAATTACTCCTATCGCGTTTATCAATGAATAAATTAAAGAATGTGGCGCTGCGCCCGAGTGGTACGAGTAGTTGCCTGCAACACAAAGATTTCAAGTTTGAATACCGACTGCACCAATGAGTTTTTCTGAACTTAAGTACAGTGATTATCATCGTGAGTATGATACCATGAGCTTTACTTGAAGGAAAACAGCAGGAGGAAACCTGCATACGTTTAAGAAGAAATTCAAAAGTATTTATAGACGTGCTTGAGTAACAGCGATGGACTCGCCATATATCACGTTGGTACCTAAAATATATCTCTGGTAGAAAATGGGTGAACGGGTATTTACATCTACCTACCAATTCGGGGACCCTTGTGGAATGGCGTGAGGCTATATATTAATTTAAAAAATTGAGGAGGATTTTCAATTCAAACTAGATACTGTACTACTACTCACGAACTATTGATATTACTTATCACGAACGCAAATTAATTGGCGTATGCAAAACCTTGAAATTTAAAGTATAGAAATGTCTCTAACTCAAACTGCTCAAATGTGAAGCTGCTCAAATGTGCTCAAGCCTTTATGGGTAACGTCACTACGGTCACATCACCGCTCCAAACTAATATCTTTAACCAACGCCGATAGTCACGATAGACAATACGTGAAAACTACTCAGACAACTCACGTATTACGTATTGCATCTGGAAGTTGCAATAGTCTATTGCCTTGTATTTTCCAATGAATTTAAAAGTAACATCAATGTTGTTTATTATTATTTTAATTGAACTATATAATGGGCTTTTGATAAATTTAAATGCAAATTATTAATGAAGAAAAAAATATTCTTTTTTATGGATAAGAATTGCTTAGCTTAGGGAGAAAGGCATATCGAAAATAAAAGGACGATTTTTTTTTATATTCGCCACAAGTTACACACACTAAGCATTACTTGTCCTATGGCAACTGTAGCTTTCATATCTTTTGTAATACATAAAATGCACTCGCTGAACATATAAATACCTTCCCCCAGCAATAATTGAACAGGTGACCTTTAAGCTTTGCAGTGAAAAACTTTAATTACTACGCCGTCGAATCTAACTTAAAAACTACTAAAACGCATGGATAAGTGAGTTAGATTGTTGCAAAAGTAGTGATGGATATGATAGATATGTAGTGAAAGGCTAAAATTGTTTACAGAATACACACACACACTCATAGCAATAGCAACACCGCAACATCATATACGTAATTGGTGCCTCTTCAAAATGTGTCCGTTAACTCATTTCAGAGTCACACGTACAGAACACACCATGTTTTACAACGTTTTGAGTATTTTAAGTATCGCTGTAATTCTTAATTACCTACCTTTAGTAGCATGTGTTACTGAAGCGGAATTGTATAGTGAGATCGACCGATCGATACTGCATCGAAGCAAAAGACAGCTTTTGTTTCCGAATAGTACGCTTTTGCAGGTAAAGTGCATTTTCTTTTAATTGAAGCATACATCGCCTTTTTTAGCTACTTCAGAGAATCGCCATTGCTATCCAACGTGGCAATAGTGCTTGACCACTTCCAAATTTGGGTAAATTAGTTTCATGTTAGTTGTACCACTGCTCCTTTCAATTATATACATACATATCTAACACTGAGTGCGTCAAGGGGTAAGCAGAGAAGGTGCTATAATGTTGTTGTAATAAGTAAAGTACTGCATAAGTGATTATTTCATATCGTATTGAAATTTGTGGCAATTTGATGACTAAACGAAATTTATTAATGCTTACCATTCAACCTGAGCATATGCAGATATTATATGTTTCTCTTTGACTTAACACATTCAATTCCTGAAACTCTTTCTTACCCACCTAAACATTATTATTGATCTTCCAAATCCAAAAAACCTAAGTATTATTTTGACTGAAGCAAATCCATTATCGTGGCGTAAAAGAACTAAATATTGTGACTTTGGATCAAAAATTATTTGTAACAAAGTTTGATTAGCCGTTAAGTACAAATTTTTGTTTAACATGGTAATCTTTTGCTAAAATCTTTAATCCATGATTGGGTTAAAGTATTATCTTCTTGTTATCTAACTAACCAACTTTTAGCTTTTCGTCTACCAAGTACTTTACTGTAAGTAATTACCACGTGCCACGCCTCTTTGTCTCTTAGGTTGTTAAATTAAGAGATCCTGCGATGATACAGTAAGCCTTTTAATTCTTTCATCAGATTTCTTCACTCAATGATCCATACACTCTTGAAATATATTTAGTTGTCAACGTGACAGATGGCGAGTCCATCGCTGATTCTCGAACAGTATACGTTATCTTAAATACGTCTGTGATTTTTTCAGAAACTGCATACGTTTCCGAATAAATCACAGAATCACAGGTTTTGTCTCGATGATTTCCTTCACCGTAAAGCTCGTGTGATTAATCACTGTACTTAAGATCACAAAAACTCATTAGTCTGGATTCAAACTCATTTTAAATCGTGAATTCTATTTCAGTTCAACGCTGGTATTGGCACACCGAGTCTTGCAAAGGACGTCAATGTCAATTATGCATTTCAAGCCAACTTTCAATTGCCATGGAATCGAACTCAAATTCCTCTAGACATACTGGAAGCGAATTCTGGATACGACGGATCTTCTAGGAAAAAGAGAGCTATAGAGCTGAAAATTAGAGAAGAGAGTGACTATGTCGACGATGCAAAGTTGTATCATTTCTATAAATATATTGAAGATATGCTGAACGGGTAAGTTTAAAATATTTCCCGAATATTTCCCGATTAAGCAAATTGATTCCCCAATAGTTACCAAATTCAGACTAAAAGAGTGAGTTATTAAAAAATTTACTCGCACTTAGTAATTTTGTTAAATTTGGACCTTATTGTGTTATTGAATCGTCATGAGGATATATTTACAGCATCTTATAACTTATATCAGACAACTTTCCCATTTTCTGAGACATCCTGTATAAAATCAATCAAAAATACTTAATATGCAAAAGTTAGTTCAATGTAAAGTAGTTCATTTAGATGTATGTAAGAAAAAATATCATACTTTATGCCTCCCGGATCTTTGAAACGAGAATCCTTTTAAAAGCTGTTAATCATACTATTTAGAGTATGCTGTTTGGACAAATAGTTACTAAAGGTCGTTGACCTACATGCTAGCTAATCCTACTAAATAGCGTCTCGTCTAAAATACGCGTCTCTGTATTTAGCGGCTTGTCCAACGTCACAACCAATAGAGAAAGATTGTATGCTGCATTTGGAACAAAGTAGTTTGAACTATAGATTCAAAGTGTTTTAGCATAAAGTTCTATTTTCTTTGGTGCATATTTTCAGGCAACTAATTGTTAAAGTTGATGTAGTTTCGGATCTGAAAAACGAATTCCTAAATTACACTAAATCGTAATGTAACAAAATGAATAGCCAAGAATTGCTAAGTCACATTAACTGCTTAGATGCCATGACTATGTTATAAAAATATTCCATGGTGCAAATATCAAAATAAGATAAGCTCGTTTGTGTTGGTGTGGAAAGCGTGACATTTGAGTTTACATATTTATTTAATGTTCATATTGGTTGTTTTTCTGGAACAAAACAACCCATAGGCTAACCCGGCTAAAAAAATGTCTATGTGGAAATGTTAGTCGATTCCCATGCACCTTTCTGGCGTGATTGAGTGACAAACATTCGCATTTATAATATTAAATGAACTAACGGAACCCTGTCATATAAACCACTGACGTATGAACCTTCCTCTTGAATATCACTCTAATTATTGATGAACAAAAAACTGTTGTCTGTAAAGTCGGTGCACAGACGATAGTTTAACATGACAACAGCATAACAAAACATTGATCAAATAATTACATACTTTTTTGAATAAAATTCAATCATTTTTATTTCATTATCAATATTTTGTATGGATACAAAGAAGGAGTGAAATGAAATCATAATCATGACGCATAGGCCAATCGAGTGGAAAAAGTGGAAGAGAGATAGATGCGACGCAAGCCGAACGCTCAAGCCGATCGAGCCTTTCACTCGCTCGTGTAGCGCTTTCGCTCCGATCGTAACGTTACAATGAGCGTAACGGGACAATGAGCATCACAGCATTTTTTTCGTGCAGTCGGCGTTCATCGATTTATTAGACGTTTTCACGACAAAAATCAATTGCGTAGCTTAAAGCGACCTTGTTTATACCATGTAGAAATAATCAGGATTTTCCAACATTTTCAGTCACGGCTACAACGGGACAGCGTGCGTGCTTCGTACATTGTGTCAACTGGGCGCCGAGCCCCTACACACGTACGATGAAGAGGATCTCTTACACGAGCTGGCTACCTTTGTCCTAGAGTTAGTATCTATTTAATGGTTAGGAAACCTGCATACGTCTGAGAAGCAATTCAAAGGCGTATGTACAATTATGCTTGAGGTTAAGCCGTAGTTCATAGCCGTTATGGACTCGCCATCTGTCAATTTGACACCTAAATATATCCCCGACAAAAATTGCCCCTCCCCCTCTGCCTACCTTTTTGAGGACCGTGATATACATATGAGTATATCGTTGTACAAAAAGACATAGTGGCCGAGTGGTTCGAGGGCATGCCGACTGTTCTGTTAAGTAGCAGTATACACCACCAACTTTACGGTGAAGGCAAACATTTAGAGAAAACCTATGCAGATATTCTCCTTGAATTTCTTCTTAAACGTATGCACGTTTAAAAAGTAATACAAAGGCATATGTATAGTCGTGGTTTAGTAACTGCGATGGACTCACCATCTGTCTTTGAATTACTTATCAAACGGTTTCTTCTCGATATTTTTTTCAGCGTAAGAATACGTTAAGCGTAACAATGCGTTCAGCGTTCAATGAAGAAGATGCATGAAGATATTCTAACATATATTTCCTATCACCACTATTCATTTTGAATAAAAATTGATGGATACAGGTGAACCTGTAATATCATTAACTTATATGAACGGAAAGACATCTCGCTCGCACGCTCTACTCTTTCAGGCTACCCCTTCCCATAATATCCTGTATTTTTATTTCAGCCCCACAAACGATATCGACTCCCACTACTCCGCATCCAGTATGGCACACCCCTACATCGAAGCGTTCAGACATGGACAACGATCAGAAGACTGCATTCTACTTTATACCAACTGTACATTAGGTTTAATAGACATATTCTCAAACCTTCAAAGTGTTCCTTAAAGCAAAATTATCTAAATAAATAAAATTGGAGTGTGTTTTTAATATTAAAATATGTGACTGCTTTTTACTGATATACATTCAGTACAGTATCTCTGAAACGCCTTAACCGATTTTGACGGGACTTTCAAGGTCAGATAGCTGATGTAAATGACGATGACTAGTAGTAGCTTAGATACTTAACTACTTTAATTTTATAAACTAAACAATAACTTTTTTAATTAATTCCGCGCGGACAAAGTCGAGGGCACAGTTAGTGCACCTTGGGACTGGGATATAACAATACATACATATTAATTATAAAAATAGACCAGCTTCCCCATCGGGTTAAATTATGCATCTAAACCACCTGTGATATGAACACAAAAAGAAACATCATAATCTTGTGCTATTCTGGAGTTTTTGCGAGGATAACGAACGGCGTTTGGTTTGAGCTTTAAACATATATCGACGGGTGCAAAGTAAAAAGAGTCAACTGCAATTTAGAGATTTTTGTTTTATTGTAAAAACTAACTTAAAATATCATGTTCTACAACATAGCAAAAACAAAAATACAAATATCACCTTATTTTTGGTACTTTTCTCACGTAAAAGAAGACAACTACGCCTGTCTTGTGAATTTGCACGATGTAGATGCAGATACCTACCGCTGGCCGTTTATGCGCGGTACGCGCGGGTGGGCCGCGGTCACTCATATAACGTCATCAGTCAGCTGACATGTTCTTGGCCGGCCGGCGCGAATATTTGTTTGTTTTGGTTTGTTAAGTGATAAAGTGTGTGTAAAAGTGTTATCATATTAGTAAACAGTTTGAGTTCAACTCAATAGACATGGACAGACGTAAATTATTGGTGAATTTGGGCAAAACGAGACGACAGTGCGCTATTATGAACCGAGAAGATCTATTACAACTTATCAATAACGACCGTGACACTAGTTCAGGTACGTATTTTTTATAATACAAGTTTAATGTTATTGTTATTTTGAACTTAAATCATATTTAGTTGTTGTAATTATGAAAATAGATTATCATTGATATTCTTAGTTATGAAACGACGCATAAACGACTATCTGCCATATAGCTTTTTCTACGTTGCGATTGTGATGTAGATGTCTCAATTTACTTTTGTAAATTAGTATTGTTTGCTATGTTTATGAGTACCTAACTATGTTAATTCTTATTGTTAGCTATATTAATTATCTTATAATGAAATTATATTATCTTACTGTTATTTTTTACTATTGTTTCATGTTCAGAAAGTCCGAAAATACCTTTTAAAGAAGATGAAAGCTTACAGAACATAAGTGATGGTTTTTTCGAAGAAAATGCTGTGTTGGCCGATGAAGTTATTGAAAATCTTATAGATGACCTTGATGTGTCAGCGATGAAGACAAATGAGTATCAGTTAACTTCTCAAGATTATCCCCCATGTTCTGTGTACTCTAGGTCGATCACACCAGTTCACTCTCAATTTGAAATACAAATTAATTCCGAAAATTTTGATGTTGATAATAGAGAGTCTTCGAGCAAATTATCGGATACACCAACGCACTCAGAATACAATTCATTTACTTCAAGTCCACCACGTCCATTATCAGAATTAGATCATTTTATTATAAGCGCAAACTTTCTATCTTAAATTTTACTGTTTTTGATATGGGACGTAAAAACGGAACATGTTATATGCGGCCTGAAACTATAGCTAAGCGGGGTTCAAATGAAGTGGCTAGTTGTCTTTATAATTTTATACAACAGTCAAATGATAGAGGTATCAAAGATATCCGCCTGTGGTCCAATAACTGTGGCGGTCAGAACAGGAACCGTATTGTATTTCTTATGTATGTATACTGCTCCCAAAAATATAGCATTGATATTCATCACAGATTTTTGGAGAAGGGTCACACCCAGCAGGAAGGCGATAGCGTCCACGCATTAATTGAGAAATCTTCGAAGAGAAAAATAATTTTTTGTCCTGAAGAATGGTATACACTCGTTCGGTGGTGTAAAACGTCGGGCGATGCTAATGAGGTTATAGAAATAACACAAGACCAAATTTTGGATTTCAAAATGTGTATAAATGATTTTAAATTGACAAAAAATACGGACAATGAGAATATAAAGTGGAATCAAGTTCGAGAAATAGTCGTTAAAGCAGAGAATCCTTACACAATATTTTATAAATATGATCTAAATGATGAAAACCCCAAGCGAATTGACTTGGTGCGAAAAGTAACTACTCGTTCCCACCGTGGCTTTCATGATCCCAAAAAATGTTATAATGAACCCATTATGATTACAAGTGCCAAGTACAAAGACTTAATAAGCCTCTGCCAGCAAAATTTGATACCTCCTAGATATCATAACTTTTATAAAAATTTTAAACATAGTTCCTGTGCTGATGGTAATGAGACTGAATAATTTTTGAATTGGTTTTAAAATAATTAAAAACAAGAAATTCTTCATAGGTTTTTAGTATTGATACAGAGTTTTATTATTGTTTAGAATTTAATTTTCTACTTACCTATATCATAAGTGATAGACCTACTCATAACGGTACGAACGAATAGAACGTACTTTATAGGATTGATTTTCATTTTTGTGTTAACTAAGTCATCGAAACGACTCTAAGGCCTCGTTTAATTTAAGTTTAATTAAAGGCCTAACTTGATCATTGTGACTGATATATATTTTTTTAAGTATAAAAAGTTTAAGCTTTCTAGATTTTATTTTAATTTTTTTTTGTTTCAAACGAAGTTTATATAATTTTACTGTTGAACTCTCAACCAAAGATCCTGCAATTACCTACCTCATTAATTATGAGTAAGATTCTTATTGATTTTATTTTTCTTTCCAAAAATGTATGAGAAGTTACGTTTTTTACGATAATAAATTAATGATTCCTATGTAAATATTTCATTTCTTCTTCTCTTCAACCTCCTTCTAAACCGTGTACCTTAGACAGAAACACCTTACACCTTACCGACGCAGAAAAAGACATCTGCGAAATTATGTTCAGAACTTGATGTATTTAAGATGTAAAACGCTCATTAGCTAATTTTAATAATAAGAACTGTTACACTTTTCGTATTTTCTGAAATATACCAATTAAACGTTACTAAATCCAAATTTTGGAATTCCCACGTAGTAACGACCAAGTGGTAGTTAACACAGTTGTCATATTTTTAAGCGCAGTGTAGATGCAGACAACTACAATATCTCATAAATTAAATATAATTAGAAGAAATGAAATATACATGTCGATATATTATTAAATAATGAAGCAATTATGAAAATTTCAATAAATTTGGTTTAAAATTGACAAAATGGGAGCATTTTTTCCTATTATTCGCTCTCCTGAAAAGTAGCTGTTTTGTAGATGACTCTTTTTACTTTGCACCCGTCGATATATACATACATGTTGGGCGTAGAGCATGTACAGTGTAAGGCGCTGGCGGCGGATAGATGCGAAGTGTGGTGGCGCGCCATGGAAGAGGCCTATGTCCAGCAGTGGACTGCTGTAGGCTGACGATGATGATGATGATGATACATACATACAAGAACATATTATCATCACGCAGGGTCCCTGACGGGCTACCCCGTGGCATAGATAATACAGCACCAGTTCTCTCTAGACTTACATAACTCTTTCGCTTTGTCCACATTCATCATGGATATATATAATAAATAATATATATATTAAATAATATATATCTTATACCTTTAAACGAGCAATTCTTGTATATATCTATATATATAATCTGAATCTGGGAAACGGCTCCAACGATTTTCATGAAATTTGGTAAGGGGGAGATTTCGGGGGCGATAAATCGATCTAGCTAGGTTTCATTTAAAAAAAAATCGTTTTATCCGTGTTTTTAGGCATTGAAAATCTCCAACAATTTCATTAGAATATGAATTTCCCCACTGCTTTGCCGACACAGCAACAATAAAGCGTTGCTAAGCAACAAACTTTAAGCCAATGAGTGTTTGGTTGTCATAAGTATGTCATTCGTACGAAAAAAATATAAATCTGAAAAATACCGAGCTAAGCTCGGTCATCCAGGTACTAATACATAATATATATATAATAAATATAATGTGGACATATATATATATATATATATATCCACATATATATATATATAATAAGGGTCCCTGTATAAGGGCTGAATGGATAGGCAGTGATGTATAGTTAGTATTCACACACCCACTTTCCGCCAGAGATGTATTTTAGGTGCCAATCACGACTAAACATACGCCTTAAAATTGCTTCTCAGACGTATGTAGGTTTTCTCTCGATGATTTCCTGTCGTGCTGCTGCTCATGGTGTGACTAATCACTGTACTTAAGTTCA
Source organism: Drepana arcuata (assembly GCA_016069955.1). Lineage (NCBI taxonomy): Eukaryota > Metazoa > Arthropoda > Insecta > Lepidoptera > Drepanidae > Drepana > Drepana arcuata. Next base: position 12,614 of record JACCPG010002338.1, on the reverse strand, counting down.
GAAAAAGTCAGATGGCGATTCCATCGCCGTTACTCAAGCACAACTATACATACGCCTTTGAATTTCTTCTCAGACGTATGCAGGTTTCCTCTCGATGTTTTCCTTCACCGTAAAGCTCGTGGTGTGACTAATCACTGTACTTAAGTTCAGAAAAAGTCATTGCTACAGTCGGGATTCTAACGTGCAATCTTTGTGTCGCAGGCAACTACTCGAACCACAAGGCCACCACGGCTTAAATATATTAATTTTGTGACTGTGACGCAGACAAAAACTTATAGCATACTATTATTAAAAGTCAATATTACTACACTACTGGTTCGAGCAGTTGCCTGCGACGCAAAGGTCGCAAGTTCGAATCCCGACTGTACCAATGAGTTTTTCTGAACTTAAGTACAGTGATTAGTCACACCACGAGCTTTACGGTGAAGGAAAACATCGAGAGGAAACCTGCATACGTCTGAGAAGAAATTCAAAGGCGTATGTATAGTCGTGCTGGAGTAACGGCGATGGAATCGCCATCTGTCACGTTGGCACCTAATATACCTCTGGCGGAAAGTGGGTGTGTGGGTATTACCTATACACCTCTGCCTACCCCTTAGGGGACCCTTGTGGGAAGGCGTGAGGATATATTATATATTATATTATTATATTACAATATTACTATATTTGTATTTATTTAAAAAAGTTTTTATGAATGTTATAAATACAATAAATCATATTAATCGAGAATTCATATTATCTAATCTTAAATGAGTATTTGATATGTCAAGCAATTGTCTGGTCGACATATGAAAGTACCATTATGAATAGGAACATTTTACTTATAGTTAAAAAATTAGAGATATGATAATGCAATTTGGTAGAAACCATTAGCCAGAAGCAAAATAAAAATTAATCACGACTGAAGTAGATACGTAGTTGGCTAATTTTGAAAGCATAAATCTAATGTATATTCCTACCACAATAATTGAGCAAATTCTAAAAGTGAAAATATTAAGAATAATTTAAATTAACAATAATTTTTTCTTTATAACGATTTTCATAACATTTTAATTTCAAATTTGGAATTCGCCCAATCTCTTCCTTTTTGATAGACACTACAATCCGAATGAATGCAGCGTCTGCTCTCCAATATTAGTGAACGTCTCTAAAATTGATCCCTCGCACTCAGGAAAAAGCGTCTCGCAGTCCACCCCAGCTTCCCTGCCAAGTCTCTCGGCCGCGTGGTACTCGTTGTCAGTGTGATGGGATAAAATATCTTTTGTTGATGATGGTCTGTTTGAACAAAAACGTAATAAAAAAAATATGTTTTACTACACTTGGATGGGGCATTATCATCACGCCGACTCCCTAACAGGGTAGGCAGAAAGGATAGAAGGGTAGCAGAAGGATAGGGTAGTGGTAGCGCCAGTTCTCTCTAGACTTACATACCTCTTTCGCTTCGTCCACATTCATTAGTCTCTTCTTACATGCTCGTCGGTTTCGAGTACTCTTGACGTTCCCATCCTTGAGTGTCCGATCCATTTGGGATACATTATTGAGGGAAACTAGCTTTGCCTTGCAGGTTAACCCCGAGTTAAGTTACTGCGCTCCCTTGCATAGCAGTATGATAACAGCTTTTCTCAATAAACGGACTATTCAATGCAAACATATTTTTTCAGATCAAATTATAAAATTTTAAACTCTTTGTTTAACAAACTCTACGTCGATCAAATATTCATGTACTGCCGGAAACAACAAATTGTGTCGTGTCAAGAACTGGCGCTTTACTCTCTCTGCCCACCCTGTGATGGTTTCGATGTGATAAACTGTATCTAAATAAATATTAAGCGTGGGCAACATTGCTCTACGCTTAGTGTTTATTCTTACATACATTTGTATGTAAACTTATTGCCAATGTACCTAAGCTCCATATTTAAACAATGTATATTATAACTTAGCCGTGTAGTATAGTGTATATATAATATAGTGTATAGTATAACTTACTAGAGCCGTGGTGGCCGAGTGGTTCGAGCAGTTGCCTGCGACGCAAAGGTCGCAAGTTCGAATCCCGACTGTACCAATGAGTTTTTCTGAACTTAAGTACAGTGATTAGTCACACCACGAGCTTTACGGTGAAGGAAAACATCGTGAGGAAACCTGCATACGTCTGAGAAGAAATTCAAAGGCGTATGTATAGTCGTGCTGAGTAACGGCGATGGACTCGCCATCTGTCACGTTGGCACCTAATATACCTCTGGCGGAAAGTGGGTGTGTGGGTATTACCTATACACCTCTGCCTACCCCTGCTGTCCCCGGGGACTCTTGTGGGAAGGCGTGAGGATATTATATTATAACTTACGTAAAAAGAATATGGCCAATTTCACCAAGCAAACCGTTCTCGTGGGTGAATGGCACCTCGGCAGCCTCACAGATTGTGCGCAGCATGCAAGGACGACCTGAATACCCGTATCTGAAATATAAAATGCATGTTTTAAAGCAACTTGGGCCATATTCCTAAAGCTAATAAAAGGGAAATGAAGGCGACGGATTTAAGTACAAATTCACAATACATAAAAAAATCATATATCTACACGCCTCCTCATAAGGATCCCTGAAGAGGTAGGCAGAGGTGTGTAAACGGCGTCAGACTCGGCACTGTTTCCTTAGATGTATGTACATATATCTGCGTCGTAATTACACCTTCATCCAAATCTTAGGAAACTCTTTTGGGACGGCGTTAAACACCTTAATTCATCATATGATCAATGTTTGGAAAGCTCACTACTCAAAGCCAAGTACGTGATTAATGACTTTGTAACAGAACATGTTTTCATTTAAATGTTCATTACTTTTTACAAGTAATTATTTACCCTTTTAATAATTAAAATTGACCTTAGAAAGTTTTCTGATTACTCAAAGCTGTGGCTTACCGTTCAACCATATGTTCCAATATTTTGTAGAAATCCCATCTGTTCATCCTTTGAGGTTCCTCATCTTCAACAGTTTGATCAATTAACTCTTGTCTCCTTATAGCTTCTTCGAGCGGCAACTCTTTACCACCGTCTAGTTCATTTGTGCTCACAACACCGCCTTCGGAATAAACAAGCGATCGTCTCTTTCTATCGTTAAACGTTAAATCTACCAATGTATCGTTATCTCCATCCGAATCATCATTATCACCGACATCGATTTTTCTAGAATCTGAATTGTCCTCAACATTGTCGCTATCCTTTATCTCATTGCCATCAATGTCTCTTGACACCGTTTCTACAAATCCATAAATTCTACTTGTGTACTCTGTACTGTTTGTTGGCAAGTCATACTGAAATTTGATAACGGTGCCAACTGTTACGGCATTTTCTTTGAGATCCACCGGTACACCCAAGCCGATGATGAACTGGAAATTTTATAAGCAATTCGTTTTTATTTTAAGCCACATAAGTATTTATATATTTAATAAAACTGAGGAAAAACAAAATTATTATGTAATTTTATTTATATATATATATTTTTTTTTAATTTTATTTTATTATTTATATTATTGATTAAGTGTTGTATATACCTATAATTGATTCATATATTAGACCTATTGGTGCGGCAATAAAATAAAAATAAAAGCAATATACTTTATTTTGTAATATGTATACTATTGGTGTACATTAGTAAATAAAATATGTAAAAGAAAATAAAATCTATGTAATAATAATAAAATATATAATACTTTTCAGAAGAAATTTAAATATGTGATGTATAGTCGATCTTCAATAACTGTCACGACGACACACAAATATAACTCCAACGAAAAAAGGGTGCTTCACACCTCTGTCTACCTCTTCCTTTTTGGAAAGGCGAGACCATTTATTAAATCAATATTTTAAATACGTACAATGTCAAGATCAGTTTCGTTATCTTAAACAAAAAGAATGAAATACGAAAAAATCCTCTAATACTTCAAAAGGCAGACAGAAGCCTAATTGCATTCAAATTTACGAACAAAAAGAAACGCGCTTCGTTAGCCCTATCCCGTGCGCAAGGAAAACATCATTTACTTAAGTTAAATCAACCGGGGGCCGTGTAAATTTACACGGATTTAGAATAAGAGAAAATAATACCTGTGCGCGGGCCGGCCCTCCGTCGGGGTAAACGAGGTACCTCCTATGTCTGCCCGCCTGGATACCAATTGAAAGTAAATTGAGCAAAATTATTGGCAGTAGCATGGTGCCAGAGTTTTTCACGTGAACGTTCGTGCGACAAAGTGTAAATACTGTTTAAGATGAAGTGTTTGCCGAACTTGCTGAGCTGACTAATGAACCGTTATGTTGTCTCCGTGATTCGGGCTACGACGAGCGGCCTACTTGCTCGAACCTGTAAGTTACTTACATGACTTCGCCTAACATAACGTTCATGATGACGAATGTGAGCCGAACTTATTGGAATTGAAATGATACTGTTCTCTCCTTATATTAAGTCTTACAGTGCTATATTTTTTATTATTACCTTGTTATAAGTTTGTAAAATAATAGTTTATTCTATATTGGCTATAAAATATTTATCTTATCAGAATTAACATGTTTAACTCTTTAATTCAACGTGAGGGACACTGGGAACACTTGTTGAACGTCACATACTAAATTAAAGACTAGAGTTACTACCGTTTCCGAGAAAACCTGTCAGGAGTAAAAACGGCCAAACACACTCCCCGGTTTTCTTTTACGTAGAGGTAGTACTCTTGACGTTCCCGTCCTTGAGCGTCCGATCGATTTGATCCAGGTAGTACTTATTTGTATGAGAATCATTTATATTTTAGAATGGCAGAATATTTTTTCTTTATTTGTGCCATTCAAACATTGCCACTAACCACATAAGGACAACAAAAAAGTACAACTTATGTTAATAGTAGGGGAGCCCATGCGGGGATTTCGGGATTTACTAAAGCGCGGCAGATTAATATACAGGGGGATACCTTGTACCCGGTTAACTACCTCCACCAAACTTGAACCCCATATATAAGGCCACCCGTGAAGGATACAGGATCAGAACTTTGATACCCTCCCCTTTCTTTACGTCACTCTCAAATTTTCAGATTAGTATATACGCTTTTTAGGATGTTTTAACCCTACCTTTATCTGACACGCTTGAGTATGTCAAAATTCAAAATGGCGAATTTTTTTGCACATTATTAAATGGCCGCGAGTTTGCGTCACATCGAAATCGTCAGATTTGTAAATGAAACCTTTTTTTTTGGTGTACTTAACACTCCCTTGGAAAATCTGACGCGCTCGATTAATAAATTTTTTTACATATTTAAAAATCTATAGCCACTTTCCCGACCGATGAAAAGGTATTAATATTTTTTCTTCTTATTATGTTAGTTTTGCAACTCAATAGGTCTATATGACGCTCGAGTAAATCCCCATTTAGCAACGTGGGCTCCCCTACTATAACACAAACGAAGTATATTTAATTCCAGACATAACGTGCATAGCTTACGTCACCACATCAAAGCGATTCGCTTCTCCATTACGTGCCAATTTATTGAAACGAAGGGGTTGAGTACATTTTCTGTGGTTGAATGTTGCAGTGGGCTCTGCGGATGTTGCTCTTATTTACTCAACGATCAGATAAAAATCTTCAAAGCTCTCAATGCAGGTAGTTTTTTTTTGTAGATATGTATTTTTTGCTCAATTAATTTGTCCGTTCGAATTGTCTTTAATTCATATTTAATAATATGTTCAGGCAGATATCAAAAATTTTAAAAAATCTGCTATTTACACTCACTCACACCACACCTACTCACAAGGGTAAGCAGAGGCTTAATGACACCTTCTAACAAGAGAAGCCAACGTGATAGGTAGATGACTTATTTCTTGTCGTCCCCACAAGGGTAGGCAGAGGCTTAATGACACCTTCTAGCAAGAGATGCCAACTTGTGTGTCAAATACTTTATGTACGTTCAGAAAATATCTTGTTACACCACCCGATTTTATATCTACATACATATCATCACGCCAAGTCCCTAACGGGGTAGGAAGAGAGTATAGAGCGCCAGTTCTCTCTAGATTTACATACCTCTTTCGCTTCGTCCACATTCATCAGTCTCTTCATACATGCTCGTCGGTTTCGAGTACTCTTAACGTTCCCGTCCTTCAGAGTCCGATCTATTTGATCCAGGTAGTTGGAACGTGGCCTTCCTCAGCCTCTTCTTGCACACACTTTTGCTTTGTATATCTGTTTCGTCAATCTTTCTTCACTCATCCTTTCTATGTGTCCAAACCAAACCAATTTTATATCTACAGCTTTATATATGGATGATGCAAAAGAGGTTTATGAAAGTAGTGAGAGCTGGCGCTCTACTCTCTTTCTCAATCGTATGAGGATGTAATGATATTATTTACTATGACATCGCAAGGGGCTCAATTTAACTCAGCCATCACGTCACATATGAAAGTTCAAAGAAGAATAAAGTTTTCTTGATCGTGGAGGCAGCTTACAATTTTACATAGAGGTTATGTGGTCATTTTAATATTATAAAACACGCTCTATTGTCAATAATATCAGTGTAAATATTGTAGTGGCGTGTTGTGGTTTGAGCCGTGGGATTACTTAAGACACACAGCTTTAGTAATCATGTGCTAAGTGAAGATTGTAGGTCTGCACCAATGAGGTTTCCTGACCTTAAACATGATTTGTCATACTATGAACTTAACGGCGAAGGCATACGCCATGAAGTAACCAGCTGAAGCCTGATAAAATATCACGTAGATTTATTTGGTGGTAGGCGCCTGCCTATATTGAAAAGGTGGATATTATTCCGTATAAGCGTTGCAACTTTAGTTAGAAATGACGACCGTCTGGTCTAGTGGTTAAACTTGAGGTCGCGGGTTCGAATCCCGCTGAGGGCAGATATTTGTGTGATGAACACGGGTATTTGTACCTTTGTCTTGGATGTCCCCTTATTTATGTATATAACTATATAAGTACATATATCGTGTCTAGTTACCATCACACAAGCTTTGCTTAATTTGGGACTAGGTCAATTTGTGTGGAGTTGTCCCTATGTATATTATTTATAAGTAAATATATCGTTGTCTAGTTACCATAACACAAGCTTTGCTTAATTTATGACTTGATCAATTTGTGTGGAACTGTCTCAAGGTATTTATTATTATTGTTATTATTTATTTATAAGTAAATATATCGTTGTCTAGTTACCATAACACAAGCTTTGATTAATTTATGACTAGATCCATTTGTGTGGAATTGTCTCAAGGTATTTATAATTATTATTATTATTTACTTAGAGAGAACTGGCGCTCTATACTCTCTGCCTACCCCGTTAGGGACTTGGCGTGATGATATGTATGTATGTATTTACTTATAAGTAAATATATCGTTGTCTAGTTACCATAACACAAGCTTTGATTAATTTATGACTTGATCAATTTGTGTGGAATTGTCACAAGGTATTTATTCATTTATTACCTTAGGTAATTCATTTATTAATAAATGTTATTGCTTGATTAAGACAGCATTGCCAAGATCCTATACAAGATCTTATTATCTTAAATTGTTGTCTTGTTATGGTCCAACACACCTATAGTTAAAAATTACAACAATCTATGAAAAATGGTCCAATTTATCAGACTCTTGTAAGACGAATAGTCGGCCATGCTGAAATTCAGCGCAACATTTATCCATTCGTTTAAAATTTCAATGCGAAATTTCGTTTCCAAGCAGCCAATTACTTTGTTGAAATATTATATTCATGAACAAAACCGTATTAATTGGGCGTCCGTGTTTTTTTCCTTCCGCCGCGATGTAAATTAATACATTAAGTGGCTGTTCATTTGTAAGATCTGAATGACGGAATTGTGCCGAAATTAACTTATTGTAATGATTTATGCTGCAGTGGGAACGTCTTTATGAACATAATATGGGATTCTCGTCACAGCAATGAAACGGTTTGGGCACATCGGTTGGACGTTTTCAAAGTCTATATAGGACTTAGGTAGAAACTTTTTTTGATCTATATATTTATGAATAATGATATTATCCAATAAAAGTGTAGCTGTATTTCTTTAATCTAAAAACAAGCTTTATTTTCAAACAGATTTACAAATTTGAACATCAGTAATATTACGTTTTACCAAAAATTAAACCGTGGCCGAGTAGTTGCCTGCGACACACGGATCGCAAGTTCAAATCATGACTGTACTAATGAGCATTTCTGATAGTATATTGATTATGCACACCACGGTGAAGGAAAATATCGAGAGATAACCTGCATACGTCTGTGAAGGAATTCAAAAGCATATGTATAGTCGTGCTTGAGTAAAGGCGATGGACTCGCCATCTGTCACGTTGCCACCTAAAATATATCTCTGGTGGGAAGTGGGTGTGTGGGTACTACCTATAATACACCTCTGCCTACCTCTTCGGGGACCCATAAGGGAAGGCGTGAGGTATATTTTAATATCGTATGTGACTTGTTATTGTATAGTAAGTATAAAACATTGCATAATGTAGACACACCCAGAGCTGGACAGACAGAGCGATCAAGATTGTGTACATATGGTTCCCGTCATTCGTCATTAGATTCCTTTGCAAATGCAGCCGATCCCGCAATATCCGCCGCTATTGACGGCTCTGAGTGTTCCGAGCTCATTGGCCAGTCAGTCGAATAGAGAATTTATTGAATTCGACGTATGTGTGATCATAATACTTGATCACGTCCGACGGCTTCTAACGATTGTTCTAGATCTCTCAATCGATCTCTGTTCTGGAGATAACCTACTAATATTATACGTTTGCGGTTGAAACTCTGGGATCTTGGGGTCCTGAGGCTCACCATCTTTTTAAAGAAGTCTCGCGTCGTTCAATCGAGAGCTCTCGTGACCGGCGGGCTGGAACATATCTCGCTCAGAGAATCAGCATTGCTATCCCGCGCGGCAATACTGCTAGGCCTTCTCTAAGTTCCCTAAGTCTTCTCGGCACGTTGCCTCGGGATACCGAACTGGGTGAAATATTTTTTATTTATTTATTTATTGTCTTCTTTCAGTTACCATTCCTGGTTATAACCTAAATCGGTAGTGAAGCCACTTTACAATTAAACTTCTATACTATAATACAAAAAAAAACACACCATAACATAATAAATACAATCATCTATTGTAACACAATATATATAACAAATTTTATCTATAAGTAGTTAGTTTCAACTGTTCTTTGTAAATATTGTAATTTTTTGTTATTGTAAATAGTTATAGAACTGTCCTCTCTACTATTTTGGCTACTTAACCCCAGGCTAAGTAGTCTTAATTTGTACCGCCGTTTCAAGTATCAAAAATATTTGTCCGGTTATCTGTATCAAATTCTGAAACCGATCCTAACAGTACTCCAATCCTAACAGTAATCCAAAGATTCAAACTGCCTACAAACTTCATGCTCGCGCCAATCAGTATTAAAACTGTGCCTTCTTAAAAACATATTTATAAATAGTACTACTAACCATTTCGCTCTAAATACGTAGGTAGTGTCAACGTTGTGCGTACGAGTATTTAAACCGGCTCAACTTAAGGCTAATTTCTTGGACAAACAAAACATTTTCAACCTAAAGTACATCGTGCTGTAACCCCAGTATTTTCACCACGAGTGTAGGTTTGATGTGTAGTGTCTGTGTGTTTGTAACATGTGCTCTTGGACTGATTACTACGGGCTTATGTGGGTATTTTTTATCTCTATGTTTATATTTTGAACGCGATGAGCTTAACTGTGAAGGAAAACACTGTGGATAAAACTTGCATACATCTCAGATTTTTCAGTCGTAAGTCAAGTATTTCAAGGAAGTAAGACTCGATATCTGTCACGTTGACACCTATATTATAGCTTTTAAATAACACCTCCGACTTAACCCGTCTAAGAAGCCGTGCGAAGGTCGCTGATAACGTCATAGTATGTACAATATTGAACTCAAAGGAATGTATTCCTAGCTGCTACCTAAGTTAATTTTTACGTTCTTAATACTTCTTTATTCAACAGCGCTCGAGATATATGTATGTATTCTTAAGCGTAATTTAAATGCGTCGCTTAAGCATTTTTGAATTGTGATTACAATAGTACAATATTAAAGACGTCAAGTACTATTTTTAGAATAACTAATATCGCCACGTATAATTTTAAATTTTCATAGCAAATAAGATTACCTAGATCATTCGACGCGACTGCAGTATTACGATAATTAAAACACTGGTTACTAGAGCGTATACTAGAGGTAAACAAAACACAGTAGTTCAAAACACACAGTCGTGTGTAACATATAAATATATCAACAAGAAAAGAAGAAAAGAAGCCGTGGTGGCCGAGTGGTTCGAGCAGTTGCCTGCGACGCAAAGGTCGCAAGTTCGAATCCCGACTGTACCAATGAGTTTTTCTGAACTTAAGTACAGTGATTAGTCACACCACGAGCTTTACGGTGAAGGAAAATATCGAGAGGAAACCTGCATACGTCTGAGAGGAAATTCAAAAGGCGTATGTAGTCGTGCTTGAGTAACGGCGATGGACTCGCCATTTGTCACGTTGGCACCTAAATATACCTCTGGCGGAAAGTGGGTGTGTGGGTATTATCTATACACCTCTGCCTACCCCTTCGGGGACCCTTGTGGGAAGGCGTGAGGAGAAAAGAAGTACACTACGGTCCTCAGAGTAAGAAATAGAGTGGCTCGACTGGAGCAATTCCTGCTACGATGCTAAAAGAAAGCCAAATGCAACTGTTCTGCCTAGTTGTGAGAATTCCACATGGAACGGTCCTTCTGGCAGGAAAGCACGACGTTCATAATACTGATAGCGCTAGTAACTAGGTTACCGCAAACCATCAGGCGGTCTGTATGCTAACAAACCACATTTTCCACCATCTTTAGGCCTTCCCACAAAGGTTGCCAAAGGGGTCGACAAAAGTGAACATCCTATTTAAATGCACTACGTATACGTCTTTAAATTTCTTCACAATCGTTTCCTTACGATATTGTCCTGCAACGTAATATTGCGTGATTAATCAGTAAAGTCAGTACAGTCGAGCTTTGAACTTAAAAATTCAAATCCTTGCTCTTTTTTGTATGCAAAGTAATCAATAAACTGTTTTAAATTTCAGTCTGATGGTTTTACTCGGCACTACCATGTATGGACAATCCTCGTCACACAGACAGAAGAGATATTTGATATTCACCAAGTCTACTCAGTGGGGTGTGAGTATTCATCGTTATGATGTTTTTATCAGAGAATGTGTTGGAGAATATAGTATGGAGCTCTTCAAGAAAGAAGTGAAAAGGTGCATGGTCGGCAATATGCGGGTGTATGTCACACATACACCTCCCTCAAGGAGTGGGACCCTCATGGCTTCCAATAAAACTCATTGGAACAGTCGGGATTCGAACTTGTGATCTTCTCTCGAAACCACTCGGCCATCACCATCACAGCTTCTCACAGCACAGCTTTTCTAAATTCTAGATATCCTATATATAGAAGGCGTGTGAGAATGTTGATATTATAATGTTTAATTTAGTTTCAAAACCCTTACTGACAAGTTACAAAATGGATGGCGAATCTATCGCCGTCCCTCAACCACGACTTCATAATCTTTTAAACTACTCTCAGACGTTACCAATGAGGTTTAATCGACGTTACCAAGTTTCCCTACGCAGTAAAGCTCGCATTATAGTTATATACATATCTACTAACAAACATGATAACGCCGATTCCTTTACCGTCTTTAGCCTGAAACAGCAGAGCGTCAGTACTTTCTACCAACTTCTATACAGACTTCTAGACCTTTCACTTCATATTCGTTCATTTACTTTTGGTGTTTATCTGTTCTATGTTCATCGTAGTCTTTATATCATGCCGTTTGAATTAAATCGACGAAACTTTTCAGGTTTTTGGAACAGTGTCCGTACCTTTGAACATTGAGGGTACAGTGAGTGTAGCTTGGTTCTTCGAAGCGAACTACTACAATGTTGACAATACTACGTACTTCGATCCACTACTGGGCGATATTGAGACGGTAAGTACATAATCCATTTACTTACCTGAGTACCGCAGAAATTATGACTCTGAATATCACTTACTAAACCAAATTTATCTAATAAAAATGGCGATGAATTAATGAAGTATAAAAAATATATCCCTGGCGGAAAGTGGGTGTGTAGGTACTACTTACATTACTCTGCCTACCCCTTGGGGAATCCTAGTGGCAAGGCGTGAGGATATTTTATAATCCTTTTTGTCACCCATGTACCGTAGAAATAAAGTTTTATTAATCTGTATTAATACACATACGAGCAGTCAAAATAGACAAAACATTAAGAAATACTGAACCAATTACCGCGTGCGTTACTGCACATAAAAATCACCAATGAACGAATAACTGACAATTGTATCCTCACGCCTTCCCACAAGGGTCCCCGAAGGGGTAGGCAGAGGTGTATAGGTAATACCCACACACCCACTTTCCGCCAGAGGTATATTAGGTGCCAACGTGACAGATGGCGAGTCCATCGCCGTTACTCCAGCACGACTATACATACGCCTTTGAATTTTTTCTCAGACGTATGCAGGTTTCCTCTCGATGTTTTCCTTCA
>JACCPG010002336.1:0-94134 GCA_016069955.1 Drepana arcuata | reverse complement strand
TACTTCCAGTAACCCTCAATAAGTTTCCGAGGGCTGAGAGGGAATATTATTGATAAAAAGTATAGTCTAACTGTAAAAAAAAGAATAGCAGGCAGCGTTATTACGAAGCTAAGCATTCTCAGTAATTGGTCCAAGGTAGATACTGTCAGTAATCCTAAAGCAGAAACGCTTGAAGCCTCTAACAAAATTCGATAATTGCCCTCTAGACCGGACTAATTAACAAATCAACAGTTTAACGAGCAAAATGATTCCCTATTTTTTGAGGAAAAAGAATTGTTGAAGCCACCCAAAATGTCGGAACGAAGTTGTGAGTAATTGAGATGTTTCCGGTATGAAGTACTAATAATAAAATTGAGTGAGATACTTCCGGGATATTAGTAATGGCTCCGGATTAATAATGGACAATTTCAATATATATCAAATTATTTTGGAATTTAATAAACGGTCCATTGCAACGTTTTATCAAAATTTACAAATTTACAAAAAAATATCCTTTTCTCGAGTGTCCGATCGATTTGATCTAGGTATGGGAACGTGATCTTTTACTGTCTTTTATTCGACACACTTTCGTTTTGTATATCTGTTTCGTCAATCTTTCTTCACTCATCCTTTCTATGTGTCCAAACCAACGTAACATGCCTTTCTTCATCTTTACAATCACATCTACGTTCACGTATATAAAGAAAATGAACGGTTCCAAAGTTCTTATTTCAAATTTGAATTTCACGGTAACAGTAGACGCGAGCGAAACACGAGCAGTCTTGATCAATGCACACAGTCGCCGGGTTTTACAGTCGCGATGGAGCGTTGGATGGGATTAATACTATTTCCCCAGCGGTAATTCGCGTGTTGTAATACAGGAAACGTCTGGAAGGCGTTGATCGACTTTACTTGATGGACTACGTTTGCGGAATTGTATTTTGAATCTGCCGAGACTCCACCAATCACGATCGTGTGATATTGCATGCGGCGGCGCCAGCTCTCGTATAAACGCGATTAACGACTTCCCCGCATGAAGCTGGGCGGCGTCTTTGGCAAGGCACCGTGTCGTTTAAACAAACAACGAATTTATTTGTGTTCAATTATTTGTGCACTTGAAATCAAAGATATATAGTTATTGCAACATACGACCACATGTAGATTGTAAGAGGCTCATGTCAACTGATAGTTTTGTAATTCTAGGACTGTTGTGACCAGCGCTTGACTCTCATATTTACATATGTTTGGAACCATAATTATTCATTGACTAAATATATATGTATCGCCCACACAAGTACCGCCGCCCCCAGTCCACCCAGTCCACCATCCAGTCCAGTCTCCCCGCTGTAACGGTCAAGCCGGGCATGTTTATAAGCTAAACTCTGACAATATGATCCGGATTAGGTTAAGAGCTTGCTTGAAGTTTTTCCTTGTTATTTTGAGAGCCTTTTTTTGCCAAAATTAAAGCGGAAGTGTCCAATAAAGGATTATAGATTAAAGAAAGGATAATATTTTGGGATTTTATAATATATCTGCACACACCATAGTTGTGGCGGCCCAATACCCTACGAATAACGTCTTTTTGTTTGTATTCTTAAGTTTTTTCTCAGTTTTATAATATTGTTATATCTTTAATCGTAAGATAGTTAAGGCATTACGGATGTCCTTTCGAATTTGGAGCTGGGACAGGACCTCCACCTTATAGAAGGCCGTAGCCAAATAATATATTTTTGTATGCTGTGTTCCAATAATGAGCTCTTATAACATTAATTATATTCATTTAATAATAATAATAATAACCTGGCAACACAACCTGACACACTGTGACATTTTCTCTTCTTGTTTTATTTCTACAATTTTCTTCAAATAATTGGGTTAGTTAAACATTTGAAGCAAGGGACATATAAACAAAATGATTAAGACCGTGAAGAATCCATAAATAAATCAAAATCAAAATCAAAATCAAAATATTTTATTCAACGTAAGGGACACAGGGAACACTTATTGAACGTCATATACTTAACAAAAACTAAAGTTACCACCGTTTCCAAGAAAAATACCCGCCAGGAGAAGAAACGGCGAAACAAACTCCCCGGTTTTCTCTTTTAACATTTGTTCCCTTTTACGTAGGGGTAGAAAAAGATTAAATAACATATAAGCTCTGTATAAGAGGAGCAATTCATTGCCATGTATGGCCATCATTCAAATAATCTGATATTGTATAATAAGCTTTTTGTATTAATTTACTTTTAATGACATCTTTAAACTCTACAAAAGGTAATTCAATTATTTTCTGCGGTAGCTTATTAAAAAAGCGTATACCTTGCCCAACAAATGAGTTGCTAGTTTTATGCAATCTAGCTGAAGGTACATGGAGTTTATCTTTATTACGTGTATTCAATATATGCAAGTCGCTATTTTTCTTAAATTTTACAATGTTCTTTCTAATATATAACACATTTTGTAATATATATTGACATGGCACGGTCAATATGTCAATTTCTTTGAATAATTCTCTGAGAGAATCACGAGGTCTAAGGCTATAAATTGCACGAATAGCCCGCTTCTGCAGCACAAAAATAGATCAATGTCTGCAGCATTACCCCATAAAAGAATGCTGTAAGACATGACACTATGAAAATAGCCGAAATAAACTAAACGGGCTGTGTTGATATCAGTCAAGTGTCTGATTTTTCTTACCGCGAATGCTGCAGAGCTGAGTCTATTCGCCAATCCATTAATGTGGGGGCCCCATTGCAATCTGTGATCCAATGTGACTCCAAGGAAGACTGTTGAATCCACTAGGTTCAACTCCTCGGTATTTATAAGTATAGGGGGAGTTAAAACCTTTTTCACATTAGGCATTGTAAATTTAATACATTTCGTTTTCCTAGCATTAAGTACCAAATTATTGGCACTAAACCAATGAACCACGTCAGAGAAAGCATTATTTACATCGTCAAAGTCATGTTTCTGTCGGTCTATCTTAAATAGTAAAGAAGTATCATCAGCAAATAATACAATATCATGTTTATCATTTACCAGGTGAGGTAGGTCATTGATATAGATAAGAAAAAGAAATGGACCGAGAATCGAACCCTGTGGAACGCCCATAGCTACTGGGCACCCCGGAGATATTTCCCCACGTATACACACTTTTTGTACTCTTTTACTTAAGTAGGATGATATAAGGTTAAGAGCTAAATTCCTTATACCATAGTGATCTAACTTCCTGATCAATGTTTCGTGATGCACACAATCGAAGGCTTTGGATAGGTCACAAAAAACACCTAAAGCATCCTTTGAATCCTCCCAAGCCTCCAGAATTTTCCTGATAAGCTCGACGCCTGCATCAGTAGTCGAGCGACCCTTTGTGAATCCGTATTGTTTAGTATGCATCAACTCATGTTTGTTAAAAAAGGCTAACATCTGGTTGAGTAAAACTTTTTCAAAAATTTTGCTGAAAACTGGCAACAGTGAGATTGGTCTGAAATTGTTTGGGTCAGTAAAGGTACCAGTTTTAAATAAAGGAATGATTTTACTATATTTCATTTGATCAGGAAATTCACCACTAGCAATACATGCATTAAAAACTAATGCTAAGTCTACTCCATAAATAAACCCGTATCAACAACAAAAATACTGCAATATGAAAAATTTAATTTATGAAAGATGACAGCTGTCATTGGATTCGTATACACAGAAAATGTTTACAAGAAGTCAAGCCAGGAGACATAATGCACGCCCTCCACCCTCGGCCTCGCCACCTAGCTCCGTCTCGCAAACACCCGCGGACTCTGATTCAGCAACATTAGATTTGCGGGTTGTAGCTACAGCTGCGTCGAGCTCAAGTGACGAGTACTTCTCTCCACCGACGTCGCCAAGACCTGTACGCCAGCAAGGAAGAGTTCAGCCGCCACCGAATGGCTTGGGACCTAGGGGCCAATCGGCTCCGGATCGGGTTCTCGCTGTCGGTGGTAATGTGCAGCGCATGAGATGGACTCATACAATTAATGAGAACGTCATGCGCGCATACTATGGGGGTTGCCCCAGGGGGGAACTAGCCTCACTGCGTACCGTAGTAGAATGCTTTTACTGTTCCAGGAGCTTGAACCAACTGTCAACGTCTCGGCACAACGACTGTCGGATCAGGTGCGTGTCATCCAACGCAACCACAGATTGGATGACAATGTGCTTGATCGGCTACGCTCTGAAATGCAGGGTAACCATGTCACCTCTGCCCCAGCGCAATCAGCTGCGCAGTCGCTAGTCTCTTCAATAACGCTACCGCAGCCTAGCTATACTGATATGGAAGGAGGTGATCGGCCCCTTAATGCAGGTACCCAGTATAACGAACTAGTAAGGAGCACTTTGAAGGATGCGGTTCAGCAGTATAAGTCTGTATCACCAGGACTTAGACCACGCCTACCACGATTGCCCATGCATAAAAAAAATCTGGCGCTAGTGGCTATTCTGGATTCGCTGCTCCCAGAATATCTTGATTGCTGTGAAGATCTAACCGAAACACATCAAATTTTATATTGTGCGGCTATTGCAGCATGCCGTTTAGCTCACGTAAACTTCCCTACCCACGAGCGAACCGGACAACCGAAACCAGCTGTACCAATCTGGCAGCGCAGAATTCAGCGTCGAATTGACGATGCCAGGGTTCTCATTGGTAAACTAAGCTGTTTCAGAGAAGGTAATACTAGACCTAGAGTAATGCGCTATGTGAGGAAAGCTTTTTCGGGATCCGACATCAACCCCCGTGATTATGTAGCTTGTGTCACGGAGCGCATCGACTACTTAAAGCAGAAAGTTTATGCATGGGCAAACCGTATACGTAGATATAAACAGCGAGTGGACCGATACACACAGAACCGCATGGTTCAAAATGACCAAAAGTGGGTGTATAGAGGTTGGGAACGTTCGGAACAAGGTGTGAGTGACGAGCAACTGCCGGACAATGATGCTGTGTGCACATTCTGGTCGAATATTTGGTCGGTGCCCGTTACTCACACTGAAGGTGATTGGATTGAGGAGATCAAAAGAGTATGTGAATCAATTCAAGAAATGGGGGAAGTTACGATCAGCCCCAAAGACGTAGCCGATGCAGTACAGTCTTTATCAAACTGGAAATCACCGGGTCCTGATGGACTACACAATTTTTGGCTGAAGTGGTTACGCACCTCGCATGCTCGATTGGCCTCTCAATTCCAGTCGTCCTTAGAATCTGGCTCGTTACCATCATTTTTAATGACAGGAATCACCCACCTGCTCCATAAATCAGGTAGTACCATGGACCCAAAAAATTATAGACCAATTACATGCTTACCAACGATGTATAAACTTCTTACATCCATACTGAGGGCAAAAATTTCTATGCATATTAACAACACCGTAATCATGTCTGCATCTCAAAATGGCTGTAAGAATGGGTCCCGTGGTACTAAGGAGCTGCTCCTTATTGATATGACCATTAGCCAACAGGTTCGTCGTTCCCGTAAGAATCTGTCGACATGCTGGATTGATTATAAGAAGGCATACGACTCGGTACCACATACATGGCTTATGAGGGTATTAGAATTATATAAAGTACACTCAACCCTCCGCATCTTTCTAAAGTCAGTTATGGGGCAATGGAAAACGGTCCTACATTACCCTAGAGGTCGACAGATTCCAGGAAACGATGAACCAATAAGGATTGAGCGTGGTATATTCCAGGGCGATAGCTTGAGCCCACTTTGGGTTTGTTTGGCATTAAACCCTCTGAGCACTTTACTGGAAAGTTCAGGGCTCGGTTACCGATTGAGGAGAGGGGGTCAGGTTATCTCTCACCTCCTTTACATGGATGATCTGAAACTGTTTGCTCCTAACGAATTGCAACTAACAGAACTACTAAATGTAACCCAAAACTTTAGTAATTCTATTAGGATGGAATTTGGTATTGACAAATGTGCTGTCATGCATGTCAAAAGAGGAAATATTATGGAATCTGTTGGAATTCAACTCTCGGATTCCATAAATATTAGATCCCTCACCCCAACTGAGAACTATACGTATTTGGGTATGTCGGAGGCGTTAGGCATTCACGAAGCTGACATGAAGAAATCACTACTGGACCGATTCTATGGCCGGCTCACAAAAGTACTAAAGAGCCTACTGACTGGTGGTAATAAGGTACGCGCCTATAATGGATGGGTCATGCCGGTGTTAATGTACTCCTTTGGCATACTAAAGTGGACTCAGAGGGAATTGGAAATTACAGATAGAAAAGTTCGTACATTGCTCACCTCATCTCGAATGCATCACCCACGGTCATCGGTAATGAGGCTATACATCCCTAGAAAATGTGGGGGTCGAGGCTTCTTGAATGCCAAAACCCTCCACAATTGCGAAGTATACAAGCTCAGAGAGTATTTTCGCTCTACCGCAGTGGGTATGCATCGAGATGTGGTGGCAGTGGACAAAGGACTAACCGCGCTCTCCTTAGCGAAAGAGAACTGGCGTAAACCTGTGGTACTCACTACCAATGATCGCAGGGAGATATGGCAAAGCAAGGGGCTCCATGGTCGCTTTTACCGGGCCCTACATGGCCCTGACGTAGACCTTGAAGCATCTCTGGCTTGGCTACGCTTTGGTGATCTCTTCGGGGAAACCGAAGGCTTTGTCTGTGCAATTATGGATGAAGTTATGATGACGAACAACTATCGAAAATATATTTTAAGAGACGGCACGGTTGACATCTGTCGGGCATGCCACCGCCCGGGTGAATCTCTGAGACATATTATCTCTGGTTGTTCTCATCTAACTAACGGTGAGTACTTACACAGACACAACCAAGTAGCCAAGATTACACCAACAACTTGCTTTGAAGTATAACCTTGTGGACTCGGAGGTGCCGTACTACAAGTATTCGCCCGACCCAGTTCTAGAAAATGGTCATGTCACGTTGTACTGGGATCGATCTATCATCACAGACAGGTGTATAACCGCTAATAAACCGGATATAGTGCTGATAGATCGAGTAGAGCGCCGCACAATGATTGTGGATATTACTGTCCCGCATGATGGGAATCTCGTGAAAGCCGAAAAAGACAAACAAATAAAATATTTGGACTTGGCTCACGAGATTGTCAGCATGTGGGATATGGACTCTACAATCATTGTGCCGATAGTAATAACGGCCAATGGCCTAATGGCAAAGAGCCTCGACCAACACCTCAAGAGGCTCTCGTTAGACGGTTGGATCAAGTGCCTGATACAGAAAGCGGTACTGCTCGAAACGGCACGTATTGTGAGGAGGTTTCTTTCTCTGGGACCCTAGCCACCGGTACCTTGGACCCTGATCCCGATACCGGTGGGCCCCTATATTTTATATTTTTAAATATGTTTTTTTATATATATATTTAAAAATGTAATATATGAGATGAATTTCAAATAAAGAATAATAATAATAATATTCTTTATTGTACACACACACATACAGACAAATAGGATGACAAAAAGACAGAGAATAACATGTAATAGGCACAATAGGCGGCCTTATCGCAAAAGCGATCTCTTCCAGGCAACCAAGCGAAGAGAGAAAAGAAATAGAGAAAAAAGGTAGGTGTGATAGTTGAGCGGATGAAATATACATATTTACTATAATATTCATATACTAAGCAATCTAAATAAATAAATACGAGACATATACCTATTTTATACACATACAATAACATATACATAAATATACTTACATATGTATATGTTATAATAACATATACATAAATATACTTACATATGTATATATATTTTCTTCATTTATTTATGTTTAGTGCTGTACCTAAGCAAAAACCAGTACCAAAGTAATAAAAAAAACAGTTATCTTTAGAAATCTCCTTGAACTCTATGAGACGCAGTGTTGCTGCACAATGATGCAGTTGGCAGTTTATCAAGTGACCATAAACAATACTTTCCATCCCGAGCAAAGACAAAATTATTTTAAAACGTCAATTACACCGAACGCTGATACGTATTGTCCGCTAGGGGCGCGCGGAGGTGACAGGCGGTGACAGTCGGTGACAGGGCCGCTCGTGTCGCGGACAATGCAGCCGGACAAAGGGATGAAACAATAACCGCTTCAAACTGGATAAAGCCAGTTCGATTGCTGTAAGCTATCTCACGTAATTAAATGCTCGCTATGTACTAGTATGTACACGTTACGTATGGTATAACTATATCCACATTTAGATGAGATCCAGAGCAAAACTGTGTTGCTTTAAATTGTTGTAGTTCTATTGTGGTTGTAATCTTGTGCTTAAATATTTATAAAGAAATATATCAACTGTAGTTTTTCATTTAGTATATGACGTTCAATAAGTGTTACGTTTTGCTTATTCAAACTCTTTAGTTTAAAACAAATGCGTTTTGTGAAATAAACTAAAGTGATTCATCACATTAGTTCACAAAACACATTTGTTTTAAACGAAGGAGTTTGAATAAGCAATCTTCAATTGGCAGCTGACTGTATAACTTACTTGGCCATCGGGGCTCTGCTAAATCAACTTTAATATGTGTTTGTAATAGACTTTTATTTAAAATCCTTCGAAACAATGCGAAATAAAACTTGTAAGCAATAGCACTCCAAAAATGTTATACCTTTTTATTTTACGAGCGCTAAGAGCATTGCTTTTAGTAAAATTAAAAGTGTACAGAATCTACCTTAAGGTGTCCGCTGGCCCCGCGCGGCCACAATGGCCCCCAGGCCGAGGCCCCCGGGCCGAGGACGCGGACAACGCCACGATACAATAACCGGATAAAACTGGATAGATGCATTCCGATACTTACCGCTCAGGGTTGACAAACAATAGAATTGATACTGATAATATTTCTGAGCAAAGATAAATATGTATATTAAACATTTCCAAGGAATATTGCTTCCTCAACAAGAATTGTTTATAAGGGAACAAAAGTTCGAGGGCCTGAGGGAGAGAAGGTATACAGTCTTTACCCTTTGTATATTTACTTTACTCTCTTATGTAAAGAATATTTATTTTTAAATTTTCATCTTAATATATTTTCTTGCGGTATTTAATATTTTCATAACACATCATATTGATTAGACCATCATATAGAGGGTAGTGGTAACCCTGCGTCCGCTCTATTCATTCAACTACAAACGTTTATCGTGAGAGAAATTGCTTTCTGCGGGTATTCGGCGTGTGTTGGCGACAAAAGCAGCCAATTCCGGGGCGAGCCATTGTGCGCGCGCCCTTACGGTGTACTCGCGTCGTCGCGCCGACTCGAATCTCGGCCGAGGCGTGACACAATGCACATTATACTCAGACACTCACGTCGCAGAAGTGCCAGGCTCTCTACTGCTCTACTGACTAATTGATTGTGTCAGAGACTATTAAGAACTATAAACAATATAATCTTACTAATATTATAATCTTTCTTACTAATATTATAAATCTTACTATCTTACTAATATTATAAATGTGAAAGTCTGTAAGTTTGGATGTTAGGTTCTTTCACGGCCAAACGGCTGAACCGATTTGGCTGAAAGTTGAAATGGTGATAGCTTATACCTAGGAATAGGACATAGGCTACTTTTTTCTAATATTATAAAGTATGATGCTCTTTCACGGCATAGCGGCTGAACTGATTCTAGCAGGAAAATACATAAGCTACTTTTTCAGACTCCACGCGGGCAAAGCGGCGGGCGTAAGCTAGTATAATAATATAGCAAGAATTTTCCAATGGCACTGTTCACTTCAATTCCACATTTATCGCATAGTAACATCCAGTTACTGCTTGTGTTTCAAGCACCAATTACTAATTCAGTGAGCTAATGAAAGCCTTCTCCTACAGCCATAAGCGCTCGTATTAAATACCATATACATATTCATGAAACGAGAATTAAGCAAAAAATCCTTTATTTCCCAATTCGCTTAATTGGAATCGCGCCATATTGGTTGTTCGGCCAAACCGGATCTAGCCGGTTACTGTTCTAAATTACAGTAAATTAATAGGAGTGTTGATTATTATCGCAGCACATTCGTTTATTCACGGGCTGTTTCACACAGTCCAATATTGGACAACGGCATTTTATAAAACCCGCGGTGACTGAAAGTTTAATTACTTTTAGGTTGGCAATGCGGTGGATACCCTGGTGTTGCAAGTTTCCATAGTGGATGGTAAACGCTTATCTTAAGACGGACCGTATGCATGTTTGTCACCATGGTGGTAAAGCAAAAAAAAAACACTTTTAAGTGCATGTGCTGGTCCAAATATCTATAAAAATTATTGCAATCGACTGATGTCAAATGCAACGGAAGGGACGGTGACATGTAATAAGTGTGTCTGGCGAAAGGAAAGTGTTTTCAACTAAAATAAAAAAGAGTCCACAGCGGACCGGAAATGGAATTTGTACGTCCTCAGCTTTTGCGAGATGCACACTCGAAGGACGTGTGGAGCCAATTCCTCGAGGCGTTTGGATTTTGTACTTTACAATATTCCACGTATATTTTCAAAAGCATCTGGAGACTTCCATTTTACTCCTTAACGAATTATCTTTGTATATCTTCCTTTCTTAGTCGACTTTAAATTTCAATAATTCGTTTGATTTTGTTAGGAAAAAATCTATAATTTCATTATAAAAGAGTTTAAACGCTGACGGCACAGTATGACACTTAGCAGAATTAAAGTTCATACGGGGAAATAATGTACAAGCTAATATATTAAAAAAATATATATATATGTTCAAAAAATTATGTTCAAAAAATTCATTATAAACAGCCATTACACACACTACCATGTGTTTGAAGAAGACAAAGTGACAAGTGGTCAAAATAGGAAGAGATGCATATTAATGGTCTATAATCTTATTGTATGCCTTAAATACGTTTGTTTATTATTGAAGTCTGTGGTCAATCTGAGAAGAGATTAATATTCTATTTGTCATATGTAATATGGAATGTCAAAAGTAACCATAATTAAAAAAAACGGTTAAAACAATTGAAAAGCGAATCTAAGGAATGCTTCGATTTAACCCTCGTGCGATCTGTATAAAAAACTGTCAAGTCTAGATATCTAACTCGGCAGATCTGGATTGAGGTCACAATTACCTCTGAGAGGGCATTCACAAGTGGAAGAGTGTATTTCAAGCCTTCAATATTACGGAATCAATGCAGGCATAGAAACATTTAGAATATAAATAGTCTTCTAAATGTACACGTGATTTGTTGCAGTGCTGCAAACTTCATTGGGATAAGTTCGACGGCAAATTGTCCGTGTGCTGCAGTGCCATCTAGCAAATCGTTTAATTTTATTTTTACCAGCATTCCCAGTTCATCCTACAAAAGATACATCAAAATCTGATCACTGGTCTCAGATCGCATAGAAGACAAACATCCAAAAAACATACTTTTTAGATATAGATATCGAGTGTGTTCATGTTATGTGTATTGGGTATATAATAGAGTAAATAGCAAGCAGAGACATCAGAACGCCATCTCTCTCTAGACTTATGCTCAACCTCTACCAGAGATATATATAGAGTACTTATAATAGAGTACCAATGATAATTATATGCATGTGTTTGTATATATACACACACACATACACAGCAGCCATATCTGTGTGAGCATACATTTATCGCGGGGTAATTGACTTAGCTAAGCAAATCACATCAGCAATTAAGCACGATAGCTACCGCAGTGTACACTGTACGTACACGATCATTACACTAAAGGTACCGCGAAACCAGACACCGTAAAATCAAGGGTTCGAACCTTGGACGGTGCGGTGTGTTCCGCTAATTAGAAGGGATATGTTCGCCCTATATCAAGTTGTTAGCTTTATGTATTAATCATAGTTGTACAATGTTCCCGAAGTTTGATGAATCTTTAATGTATCGTGTGATGTTTGGTTTGCGAGAGGATTTTGTCTGGCCTGATCTCGTGGCCTGCTTGGGGTAGGTAACACTGCAGCAGAGGCTCGCTTTAAAGCGAAGGTCTCTAAAGAAGTAGGCAAAGGTATTTAGGTAGTTTCCAGACACCCTCTTTCCGCCAGAAATACATTTTTGATGTCAACGTGACAAATACGCCTTTGAATTTCTTCTCAAAAATATGCAGGTTTCCTCTCGATGTTTTCCTTCGTCGTAAAGTTGGGTGTGACTAATATCACTGTACTTAACAACTCATTGATACAGTCGGGATTCGAAATTGTAAAATTCGTGTTGCAGGCAACTGGAACTACGCGACCACCACGGCTTCCATAATAAATTCTTATCTTCTTTAGAGTAATATTTTAAATAGTTAATACATAGTTCCTAGGACTATGCGTGCAACCAAACAAACAAACTCTAAAGTAGTATAATGCTAGCGTATGTATGTTCATAAGTCGCTGGAACCTGAAGTACAGACAACTGCATCAGTTGGCTTAGCTTTGCCTCACACTAAAACTAACATTAAAATGTTGCTATCCGCCGTCTACATTGTACTCTCATTGCTGTCTAATACAACGGTCATGAGAGCTTCTGTTATTCTAAGATTTCATCTTTGGGTAACAAGAAAAAGCCACAAACAAAATGAAGATACGTTTGGGAATAAATCTACTCGTTATACGTTATCTTTGATGCTTTGAAGTACACGAAAGCCGTTTATATCATGTGACTTGTACAACTCTTAGCCTCTCTCAGTCCCTAGTACTCCATGGTCTACGTCTTAGGTTTGTTAAGTATCAAAAAAAATTAAATACCTCATACTCGACGGCCGCCTGTTCTAGTGTTCAGAGCTTCAGAACTGCAAACCGGTTCAATTCCCGCTGAGATATTTTTGTGATGTACACGAGTATTTGTACGTTTTGGATGTCATAGGCCAATTTTTGTGAAATTGTCCCAAGGTCTTAAATGGTCCCATTTATTTAAACTAAATGAAGCGTATACTATAGGAACCGGAAAACGATAGACATACAAATATATTATTGATTATTTGATGTAATTATACTCTTGTTCATATTATATTCAGTCAAATCAAAGAAAACATATATGGAAAGAATATTCAGTAATTTTGATGCAAAAGCTTGCTGGATCGAGAACACAACATTTATATTATTTTAACTGTGCGCGTAGCATCATGTGCTACGTCGTAGAGCTTTAGCTACGCCGTAGCGGACGATAAACAGAATTCTTTAAACAAGATTTATTCATTGTACAATGTTTTTGTGTAAAATATTGCTTAGGTTCGAATGTACCTCTCTTAAAATTGGGGCTATTACAGGCGCTTGTATGCATAGACCCTGACATTGAGCCCCACACGGTAAATATCAATGATCGTGCCAAGGCAGCGTTATACAAAATTCCATTTAACCAAACTCGTTTCATTTTGTCCAGTTTTACCTACAATCCTTTCAACATCAGTGTATATGATCAGAAAAGGCTCCGCAATACTCGTATTAAGATACATCCTAATCACGACTTATGTTATAACCTCCTTGGGGGTCACGTGGGCGGGCAGCCAGGGGTGGGGGGGGGTCGTTATGGTTATCGTTTTATTTGCTTTTACTGCTTAAAGCCCATGACATGATCATCAAATGTATTTCTATATGCCGCCCTTGTTTTAAGCCAAGGGTTTGTGCCCATAACTTTTTCTAGTCTATACAGGATCGCGTCCGAGAGCGGTTATCGACTCGCCATTTCTCACGTCACTTAAACATTTTGCCTGTGAAAGGGCCAATAAAAGGGTTATATTATATATATATATATATATATATCCTCAGGCCTTCCCATAAGGGTTCCAGAAGGGGTAATCAGAGATATATTTTAGGTGCCAACGTGACAGTGCCATTGCGAGTTTTGCCTTTGTGTTGCGGTAACTACTCGAACCACTCGGCCAGCTTTTGCCCGCGGCTTCGCCCGCGTGGAGTTCGAAAAAGTAGCTTTGGAAATGTTCCTGCTAGAATCGATTCAGCTGCTATGCCGTGAAAGAGCATCATCCCTACTAATACTATTAATGCGAAAGTAACTCTGTCTGTCTGTCTGTTACCTTTTCACGCCTAAACTACTGAACCGATTTAAATGAAATTTGGTACAGAGATAGCCTAAAGATTGAGGAAGGACATAGGCTTCTTTTTAATGCGAAAAAAGGTTGTAAAGGGTTGAAATAGGGGATGGAAGTTTCGTCGTTTTTGAAGTTTGAAGCTTGAAAGTTATTTTTTTGGCTCTTGATTACATATGAATTAATATTACATTCTAAGTTTGTAAAAATTTTACCCTTAAGGGGGTAAAATAATAATAAAATTAAATGCATCTTAATATCACTTTCCGCGCGGACGAAGTCGCGAGCACACCTAGTACATTATAATATAAGAACTTTGAATTCTTCAGGACTAAAAAAAAACCTATTCCTAGGTATAAGCTATCACCATTTCAACTTTCAGCCAAATCGGTTCAGCCGTTTGGCCGTGAAAGAACCGCAAACATCCAAACTTACAAACTTTCACATTTATAATATGTAATTTCAAATTTACTTAAATGCTTGTTCCCAGATACATACCCACCTACCCGCGCGCCCTCGCACAATGCACTCGGAGTTCTTCCAAGCAAATAACAATATTGTGTTTGCAATACAAAAAGTACAAGGGGAGCGTCTTGAGAAGGCTTCGGCCGTGTAAACACCATTATGCCTACCGCACGATGTACAATGGCCGCCGCCTTAGGAAATGTTCGAGTGGATCTGGCCCTGAGCGGACTTTACGCTTCAATCCAGACAAGTAAAGTAGCGCCTCGCTCAAATTAAGCCTCTAATTTATCATTAACGTGTAAACAATATTCCGTCGTCAATATTTGACGACCGTCTGGTCTAGTGGTTAGAGCTCCTGACTGCGAAACTTGAGGTCGCGGGTTCGAATCCCGCCGAGGGCAGATATTTGTGTGATGAACACGAGTATTTGTACCATAGTCTTGGATGTCTTATGTATTTATGTATATATCTATCTATATAAGTAAATATATCGTTGTCTAGTTACCATAACACAAGCTTTGCTTAATTTGGGACTAGGTCAATTTGTGTGGAATTGTTCCAAGGTATTTATTTATTTATTTTTTTGTAATATTCGAATAAAAAACATGTATATCGCCCCCAATATCATTATATTCAGAAACATCTTAGAAGGAAAGGTAGAGGGGGAGAGAGGAAGAGGAAGACCAAGATTAATATACATGGGTCAGATCAAAGAAAAAGTGTCTCTCATGACGTATAGGGAGGTCAAAGCGGTTGCGCTGGACGGAACCAAATGGAAGGAATTGCATCAGAGACGCCGACAAGAGCCCAGCTCTTAAATTTGTGATGATCATTATATTGAGAGTATGGATTCCTTCGACTAGGGTGTGCAAAGATTCCTGAAGGGTCGGCAACGCGCAATCGATACATTTGGCTCTTCAAGCGTCCATATTCAGCTTACCATGAGCACCACGCATTCTGCAGCGTACTTTAAATATCAAACTAAATAAAACACCTTCCCACAAGGGTCCCCCAGGGTAGGCTAGGTGTGTTGGTAGTGTCCACACAGCCACTTTTCGCTGGAAATGTATTTCAGATGAAGAAACGGCCAAACAAACTCCCGGTCTTATTTTTAACGTTGTGTTTATTTATACAATTTTAACTATTATCTAGAGAGAACTGGCGCTCTATACTCTCCGCCTACCCCGTTAGGGACTCGGCGTGATGATATGTATGTATGTAACTATTATCTAACTCAACCATCTATTGTTAAAACAGTATTGAAAATACATACTAAGGTTGAAAGCAATTAAAAATTAAATGTAACTATCCGGCAATAGAACAATTTTAATCCAAAAGAAGATTCGGTTAAGCTTTTAATCATGTGGATCTTTCAGTAAGGGGTAAGTAAGCTCGCGTCCCAATGTGAGCGCTTAGAGGCTCGTAACTTTACCAACACGTTAAGTTACATTGGTGTCGTTAAGTTATGGACATATCGACTGCATCTTTTGTTACGTATATTTAACACTAGCTACATCTCGCGGTTTCAGACTATACTATTTTGTTGATTGATTTTTCAACAAATATATAATTAAATAATTTCTAAATTACAACTTATGTCACTTGGTAGTTGCTGTCTAATAGCGAAAAAAATGTTTAATTCGGTCGAATAGTTTATGATTTAAGACTTAACATACAAACTAAAAATCAAGTCTTATCTCTGTGTAAGATGAGTTAAGGTTTAAGATGAGTATACTTATAGATACATCCAAGCAACTCTACAATAGCACTGCTGGCTCAAACGAACTCTTCATGTAAAACAGACGTTGTAAGAGGCTTTATCGCGACCCAGCCATGCATCACCGTATCCCGCGGTGATTTATAGTGAGCACCGGTGATTGATTGTGATCAGTGGTGATCAATTAGTACAGTCGCGAACAGCCGACTTTTAACCGATTCACAAAGTGATTAATGGATTGCCGATTGTAGTTTTTCGGGAGAGGTTTTTTCCTGCGAACACTTTGTGCGTTAATGCGACACAATTTGTTTGGCTGACATACATCACGCTGGTGCTCACTGCTACACGTGTAGAGTTTGATCTCATTGGTGGATTAGAAATGTCCTATGTGTTTATCCAGCTAATAATCTATCTCTGTGCAAAATTTTATCCAATTCCGTTGAGTAGGTTCTGCGTGATAGAGGGGCAAATATTCCCACAAACTTCGCTTTTATTTATTTAGTAGGACATACAGCTTGAAGTTCTTCTGGAATAATAAAATATTGCGGTAAAATAAATTAGTATTTTGTTCACGGTAGCTTAGCCCCGCGACTTCACTCGCATTCAATGTGTAATATATCTTTTCTTATTTAGCTATTTAGTGGTACTTTTTTAAAATACTTCAATGACTTTTCAAATATTATTATAGCTGAAATATATTCCTTGTAATTTTTGTTTATAACAAGAGGTTTATATCAATCCTGATACAATCACATCGAAACAAGATGGCTCTTGTCATAGGTATAATAAATAAACCACAAGGCGGATAACAATTAGTAGCTATAATAGTATAAGTTGAAGAATAGCAGCTACACCTCCCGCGGCCAGTGGCCACCCATCAATGTCTAGCGGTAATAGTGAGTAATGTCCCCCGTCTAATTGTGATTTATCTCGCGCCGGTAATTGGACGGTTCGATCCCCCAACGGGGACGCTCATTGATAAAGAAAAGGTGGGGACGTTGGTCAATGGAGGGCCTTATTATGCTACTTCTAAGCTTTATAAAACATCGGCAGGAAGAAATACAACAGCGTATGTATAGTCGCGCTTGAGAAACGACGATGGACTCGCCATCAGTCCTGCAGGCACCTAAAATATTTCACCCACGAAAAGTGGGTTTGGAGATATTACCTACACACCTTTGCCTACCCTGCGGGAAGGCATAAATCAGCCAATGAAGTAACCAGCATCCCTAGATCTCAACAGATCTGAAGGTGCGACCTTCGTGATTTGGAAACAAAAAGTCAATTTACCTTTAGCTTTATATTTCCGGCCAAAAGAGGGTTGCCTACTATTTTCAGGAACAACAATATATTCAGTATCTCTCCTTCTCCAGCGCAATGGGTCCCAATAAACTGCGCTCCGCACCTAAGTTTTCGCTATAAATTCACTTGTGTTTAATTTAGTATAAATTAGCCGTTTTTGTAATCGCGCAGACGGAACAAAGTGCATATTAAATTAGTATGGATTAGTGTTGAGTCTCCTGAAGACATAGTCAGTTCATTGACCTCGCTTTGCTCGCCAATTATCTATTTCTTTGCTTCTTGTTAATGAGCCGTGGTGGCTAAGTGGTTTTAGTAGCCGTTGTAACCCAAAAGTTACAAGTTCAAATACCTGCTGTATAGATTTTTATTTTAGACTTAAGTCAAATCACTGTTCAGGATTTACAGTGAAGGAACACATCGAAAAGAAACCTGCTTACGCTTAGAAGAAATCCGCTATTGGATTGTATGTAGTCGAGCTTTAGAACATGTTGACACCTAAATATATGCCCGGCGAATGAGGGTGCTGTCATACCTCTGCTTATCCTATGATAGCGTAGTGTCCCCGTGAGGGCGTGAAGTTATATTTTTATTCCAATGGTAAGCGGCTACTGCTGCGGAAAAGCGCGTGATTGGGGTGGTGGGGCGTATTTAGAAATCTAGATAAATCTACATCATACACTATGTAGCTATTTTTAAGACTTCCTCTAGCTTTTGAAAGCTTGTTTTACCAAAAGGGAAGGTAAGAAATTCCTTCCCTTTCAGGTAGGTTTCTTGATGTTCTGCTTACCCGTCAAGATCTCTGTGTGAATTTCATAAGTCAAAATTACCAGGAATTGAATTTATAATGTTCTCTATCTGAGACTGCTCACCCAATTCGAGTATAATGGCTCTTTCTCGAGGCTAAATATTATTTTTAATATTAGATTTGCTCATATCTTGAATAATGTCGTAAGAAAACGAGCCCAACCCGCGCGGGGATAAGATTAAACAAGATAATGGTTAGATAAGCAGCCGCCTGAATATTTTATTGATCAAACTCCAGGTACCCCATTAAGGGATTCTTATATCAGTAAATAACGGTTTTTGTTATCATTTTGGTAAAATGTATATATTACTTGAAGTAATCTGCTTTGAAGTCTGAGCTCTTGTTAGGTTACTGATATACTTGTACAATATAATGAAGTATCTTATCTTGACTTACATAATAAGTCTTTGGATATTTGAAATTCGAATTGAAATATTGAAATCTTTAAGTGGAAAATTCTTGCTGCTAACTCAGGTTGTCTGTGCGCCCTGCTTCCAGATATTCCTGACCGAACTATACTAATGTTGAGTTCCACCAGTGAGGAAATTGGAGGGTTCCACAATCAGACCTCTTTCACTTCATCCACATTCATCAGACTCTTCATACATGCTCGCTAGTTTCGATACTCATGACGATCTTAAAGCGTCTGATCGTTTTTATCTTAACTAGATGAAACGTGGACTTCCTCTGCCTCTTCTTGCACACACTATCGCGTTGTATATATATATATATATATATATATATATATATATATATATATATCTGTATGTCAATATTTCTTCAATCATCCTCTCTATATCTCAAAGCGACGTAACATGCCTCTTTTTATTTTCGCTACCTTCCAGTTGCTTTGCGAATCTTCCATTCTAAGAAAATACATGTACTTTCACTTTTTGCTGAAAACTTAAGCTTGAGTTGAAAGCTCAGAATGTTTCTACAAGACGACACCGGGATCGTCTATCACGTTGATATTTGCATCCGTGATGTTATTAATAATTATGTATGTATAAATATATGCATCAATATTTATTAAGGTAAACGTTTGTAAACTGCGGCGTCGCGCGTCGCCTAAAATACAGTTACCACTATTGGACTCACTGCACGCCCCACCTCAATATGAGTGAATCACTCTCTGAACTGGTTCTGAAATTATCGACTCGTGCCTAAGAAGCTGGTCGGAATGTTCCGTAGTCATAAGCAGTGTCACACCGGGGTGTTGCTCGCGCCGATGGGGCACGACTAACAATTTGATACGTTGTCTGATGCTGGGCGGGCGGTTAAACGCCGCGGCTGTCCAGCGGCTGAAGCGCAGAGCGAACTCCTCAAAGGAGGGTTTTTTTTCCTATACTTAATATTACAAAGAGGCGTAGTTTTTAGTCGTGTGACCGTGACATGAAAGTCACTATATATTATAAAACACAAATATTACCCCCCGTAGATCGAGACCGAGACAATTATGTCATTACTTTAATTTAGATCCCGATTTCTTTATGAATTTGTAGTAATTAATGATCGCTATGAATGTTAGGAGGCAAGGAACCGCCCGTGTGCGCTGGTGCCACGCTCATTAAGCCCCAGAGCGGCGAGTTGTGATGAGAATTTGAAACGGTTTGTTTGCGCGGTTAGGGCGCGCACACACCGAGCATGACGCTCGTTAGATCCGAATCGGGCCTAAGATAGCGAACATAAAAGTTGATGGCCAAATTAGATTTGCGTAATTTGGAGAACACACATTCTGCCTACAAATTTATTTATGGAGTCCTGTTACAAGGCTCGCGTATCGATTCTGATAAGCGATGCTATGAGCCAGTAGGAATCTGTTCATTTCACACACGCAAAGATATCTCCCCAGCGCTTAACGTTAGTAAAATAGTCTTCCGAAACTATTATACGCAAGAAAATTTACTGCCCAATTTGCGCACCAACATACAAAGCGGCTGAATCGCTACGAATGTTATATTAGATAGTAATACGCACAGCGGTTTGGCTAATCGTTGCATACCGCTACAGCGCTACATAGACAAAGTGCGTGGATGTATTGTTTGCCAAACATTAGCCGCCTAGGGTTGCTAGTTGTGGTATTTGTGGTCTGTGTTGTGTGCGATGACTCGCAATGACTCATGTTGTGAGGCACTAGCTCTGCCCTGCGGTGTCGTTCGCTGTGAATTTGATTAAACGTATGCAAAAAGTCCCGACAAAAATAATTTATTAATTGATAAGTATAAACGTTAATTACACCGACTCTGCCGCAGAGAGAGTAGATCGCTAGTTCTCCCTACACTTACCTTCTCACACATCTCTTTCGGTCCATCCACGTTGAACAGTATCTTTGTAGATGTGCGGCGTTTTTAAATATTCTTGAAGGTCCTTGAGTGCGTGATTTGATATAGGTAGTTGGACCGTGGTCTTCCTCTGCCTCTTTATCGAAATATTTTTGTATAAATTGAGATATTTTTTTTATACCACATGGGTGGCAAACTAGCATGCGGTGCGCCTGATGGTAAGCGGTTACCGCCGCCTATGGACGCTTGCAACATCAGGTATATCACTCGCGCGCTGCCGACCCTGCAGGAATCTTTTCACACCCTTCTTGATGAACTCCACGCTGTACTCTCCAGGGAAAACTTCAATCTATAAATCAGTCAGGGTTGGAGTAAATTCTTAAGCTTAAATATTGCAACACCACAGTATCACAGGAGGCCTTTCCCTTCTAAGCGTAAAGCGCTGTCAATTAGCATTTTATACTAAAACTGGAATTAGCACGAGATAATATTAATCCGCATAGCATTAATTTTAATTGGAACGGCAAATTTGCCAAAACAAGATGTTGAGCAGCCCTGTATATTTAATCGCGATGCAAATGTTATGACAAACAACACGATAATTTATAAAGCTGACAGCCCTAACATGGCATTAAAGTCACAAAAAGAATTATGACACTTATAAGATACAGAATAAGGCTTATTGTCCTGTTTTTGCACGTACTAAATCATTGTTGCGAATTAAATGGCCAGAATGTGTATTTGCTACAATTACGTACCACGCTGGCTATGTATGGAACACAAATTGCGTCTTTTGTGATTATACGGCAATAGATTTAGTTTCGTTTGTTCTACGTTTTCGGTTACTTTTAGAACATTGAGAGATATTTTCAAGTGTTCCGTTAAATTTAATATTTGTTCGGCTCAAAGCTTTTTACGGTAAAGTGGGAATTATTATCTAATTGCCTAGATTTACGAGAATATAATATAATAATAAAATAAATATAATGTTAATATACCTGTTAGACGTATATTAACATAAATCCTGGCGCTAACTCTTGCTATCTGAAACAGTTCTAGCCATCAGTCACGTTGGCACCATAATACATTTTCTGGATGAAAGATGTGTTATACTTCTGCCTACCCCTGAGAGAGCTCTTGCGGGTACATGTGAAGGCATATACACCCTGCTATTTAATATTATCAATGCGTAAGTTTGTGAGGATATATTTTCTTCTTTCCCCCAGAAACTACCTAAGGCAATGGATAGGATAGGTTTTATTCGGAAAAAAAATCTCGTATTTTTGCTAGTGAAACCACGGGGCAAAGCATTTAATCAAGTCAAAGTCTTCAAAGGGTCGATACTGGCAATGGACTACGACACTATCTTGCCTTGCGATATTAACATTAATTGATTGACGACGGAAGCTTGGCAATGTAACTGTCATGCGACACGCTTTAGGGCTGGCACTGAGGTGAACATAATTAGCATAAAATTATTTTTAATGACTTATGTACTTAGGTGGTCACACAATTATTAACTGAAAAGTAGCTTTTCTATATAAGTGCTATTGACTGAATGCGAATGACACACATGTATAGCTGCTCTAGCTGGAGCAAAGTTTAGATGTATGTATGTAGTACTCTGTAGTATATCGCATGTTTGTACTGACTATCATGTACATGATTTAGCTTCGGTGATATTGTTAATAGTTTAAACATTTTGCTTAGTTATACAAATGCAACAATAAATATTTTTCTTACATTCGTCCTCGATCGTTATTTATGCCAGGCGCTTTATATATCTCGAGCACTCGGGAATTACTTTCATTGTCGCATAAATATATTTGACACTGGCCGGTTTAGAATAAAAAGGTGAAAATAAGGTATAATGATGATCCTCTTTTGTTTAATAAGAACCTTTACGCATGTACAATAACACCGATAAAAACATATGGTGTGTTTTTATTCCTAAAAACGGCTCCATGAGCGACCACTCTGTTTGTGTAGTGGCAGCCCTACAGTGTAGTTGCAGTCGCATGTAGGGGTGTACTTAATTATAACGCCGCGCTAATTTCAGACGCAGATGTACAGAGCAACTCAGTGCTCATGCAATGCTACAACTAAATTGTGCAATTTACTTTAGTAATAACTTAGGACTTAGCAATAAAGGACATGTTTGTTGCACTGTATTATTTGAATAGTACAGCTTAGCATGGAGCTTAGATACTTGGCCCAAATATCCTACAATAAATTTGATGAAATTTACTAGAAATAAACCAGAAAACCAAATGTGGTGAAGCCGCGGGAACGTAATTTTAAAAGTAGAAGATAATTGACCTGTTCCCAAACTAAGTAAAATTTTACTAAAGGACTCAGGTGAAATATATAGGGGCTAAGCTAGTGGCCTCGAGGTGACGAGAAGCTAGCACTTAGTCGGGGCGCAGTCACTATGCCGTGAACTGGTTCAAACTGCATTTCACCACATATCCGCAACCCCCTTAGTGCTCCCTGCACCGCGACTATTATTAACGCTTCTATTAACATTTCGTGACAACATTACAGCGCTCTGCACATTGCGCGTTTTGTTTGGAATGCCCATTTTGTATAACGTTGCATGTTGCTAATGTACTCTGTACTTGCTTTGTTATCCTCTGCTATGGCATAATAAATGAATTCGCGTGTTCTTTACTCCTAGTTTAAAAAATGTCTGCATTTATTTCGAGTGTAGGATTTTATTTCATTCTAATTTATTATTAAAATATCCATCTGCGTACGTTGGAGAAGAAAAGTGATTGTGGGTGTCATTTCCCCCCTGCCTACTCGACACCTTTGGTTGTGCATTGGGCGCCCAAGTGCGGGCCTGTCAGCTACAATTGAACTAACACCTAATCTATTCCACATGTTACAAGCCACAATAAATCTTACGTCACTACACAGAGCGTCGAGAGTGCAATAAAACGCAGACGCTCGTGCAAGTGGCTGCCATGTCACGTGGCTCACACTGTATTAACACGGTGCTTTACTGAAGCTGCCTGGCACCTGATGTACTTGTACAGGTCTTAGTCTATAAATTTCTGTATTTCTTTAAATACCAATATTTCCTATTTATTGGTCATTTTATTGTTCCGAAATATGATCAATACCATTCTTCACTTGTTCACGTTTCTCACCAATACATACCAATCTTACACACGTTGCATTGCATTGCATCATAAATAGTTGTAACACACTTAAACTCTTTATCATGCACACCTGTGGATAAATATATTTATTATTTATTTATTTATTTATTGTTAACTATAACGATTTCACCAATCACAATAATTAACAATTGTATCTTCAATCCTTTCTACCAAAGTCCCCGAAGGTGTAGACTGAGGTGTGTAACAACCCATCTCTTTTCATCGGAGATATATCGAAGAGTCCGTCACCGTTTCTCAAGTACGATACATATTGGAATATCATTCGAACGGGAAACCCACATACAGTACCACAATCGTGTCCCCAATCATAAACTCGTCACACCTTTAGACACATGCTACAGATACACTAAGAGTAATGTCTGAACACTTCCAACGAATCGATACTTCAATGGTTTATAATCAAAACTCTATAGGACACAAGTTCCCTGCGTTATTGCATTATCCTTGAAGCACTCCCCCCTCCTCCCCCCTGCCCCCGCCACTCCCCGGCAGCCCCCTCCCCCGGTCGCCAACAATTTGGAAAGCTTTTAAGGCGACCACATGAGTTAACTTGAAATACGAGCGTAGAGCCTTAATATTGTGATGGTATGTGAGGGATCATTTAGTCTCAAGGGTGCTACCGTAACTGATTGTACTATAATAATTATGACAATGTTTTGAATACAACCTCCTTACGTCGCTTGGATACGACATGTAACTTGACGATCAGGCCTGCGTAGGGTCACGGGGTAGGCAGAGAGAGTAGAGCGCCATTTCTCTGTAGGCTTACATACCTCTCTCGCTTCATCTACGTTCTTCAGTCCGCATACATACTCGCCGTTTTAGTTGCAACCACCTTCTGCCACTTCTCGCGTTCATACATTAATATATTAAGGTAAGTTATTTCTCATGGATGAAGAACGATTGACGAAAAAAGTGTATAAGGCGAGTGTGAATGAAAGTGTTGGAAGGGGTAGACCTAGGCGGACGTTTCTAGAGCAAATTAGGGACGTCTTGAAAAAAGGTCAGGTCAAGAGTACCCTAAGCCGAAGAGCATGTATGAAGAGAATAATGAAAGTGGACGAAGCGAAAGAAGTATTTACGGATCGTAGCAAGTGGAAAGAAGTGGTCTCTGCCTACCCCTACGGGAAAGAGGCGTGATTATATTATATATATATATATATATATTAAATATATATAATATCTATATATAAGTTATTCCTCAAGGATGAGAATTTCAAAACGGGGGAGCATGTACGAAGAGTTAGATAAACGTGGATAAGCAAAAATACTTGACTACCTCGTGAGAGACGCGGCGTGATGGTCAACACTGGACATAACTTAATTTAAATCAAGCGTATGTGTTGCTTGTAGCTCCCAACAAGATAAGGGAGGGACTGCTTTGTATATATTTATTATACAGTAATATATAAATATTAAGAGAGTCAGCTCACAATAATTGTGGAGATCAGATTACAACGTTTTATACTACAATACAATTATAACTATTTATTCCACCTGCTGTTTTTTATCTCCAAGCATAGCTTGCGTCTGTGGAATCTCAAACCAAGGGTCCATAGATATACATAATATCATTAATGTTACTTAATAAATTCATTTCATTACAATGACAACAATTAACAATACTTACAAAAACAGCTGTATAACTAACTACTTGGTTTGGACACATACAAAGGATGAGTGAAAAAGATTGACGAAACAGATATACAGAGCAAAAGTGTGTGCAAGAGGAGGCAGAGTAAGGCCACGTTCCAACTACCTGGATCAAATCGATCGGACGCTCAAGGACGGGAACGATAAGAGTACTCGAAACTGACGAGCATGTATGAAGAGACTGATGAAAGAGAACTGGCGCTCTATACTCTTTGCCTACCCCGCTAGGGACTTGGTATGTATGTATGTAACTAACTTCTTACACATAAAATATTTGTCCCAAATCGGTATCCCGAGGCAACGTGCCAAGAAGACTAGCAGCATTGCCACGCTGGATAGCAATGCTGATTCTCTGAGCGAGATATGTTCCAGCCTGTCACGAGAGGTTTCGATTAGACGGCGCTTGACCTCTATAGTGTTTACTGATAGTGTGTTGCCATTCATGATATTACAGCCATATTCTGTATACAGTGTGGTTCACTGTCGCTATAACAAAGCTCATCACATTGAACATTTCAGTTTTGCTTACTGACAGACTCTGATTACCATAAAACTGGTGAAAGTAAATATTAGGATGTGCTTTGCATATCATCACGCTGAGTCCCTCACGGGGTTAGAGCCTTCTCTACACTAACAAAATGTTCACGTACATTCATCAGTGTGTTCATATAGCCTCATATATATATGATATATAGAAGGTGTTTTTATTAGTAAGTAACATTACATCCCATTTTTTTTAGCTGTACTTATATCTTTTGTACGAGTAGCTTAAGAGTATATAATCCAACTTTATGTATTATTAAAGCCAAGCCACCCTGTGTACTGCGTGTAAGCCTTCATCGCTCATAATATATACATTGTTTACTTATACAGCTTCTGCAAGGGGTCGCTTAAACTTGGATAAATTATAGTGACATAGGACGGGGCAGGAGTGATAGTGGCCGGACAACTGGGGCAGATAACTTAACGTACGGTACGTAATTTGGTGTTCGGTGCAGATTTGGGCTCAAAAGTCACCCCCATTATTATTATTATTTACTTATAAAATGTCAAAATATTACGTCTCTTAAGACGTTTGCATCATAGCCGATACATCATAATTATAGATAATGAAATTATAATAATATATATATTTATACAACAAAAGTGGCAAACAAGCATAGGGACACTTGATGGGAAACGGTTACCGCAGCCTATTGATACCGAAGTATCACTTGCGCGTTGCTACTCTGTGTTCGGAGAGTTATACTGTGTTGGCAGCATAATTGGTCTAATCCCTCGATTGCCAACACAATGTAACAATCCTCCCCCCTCCCCAAGGAGCTCATTACTGGAAACCTTATTCACCGCGTAGGAACACAACACAAAAAATTTTGTTATTTGGCTACGGACTTCTACAAGGTGGAGGTTTCGAGCGGAAAATCCGTTATGCTCTACCTCTTTTAAAATAAATGAAGATATCTGAAGAGTATAATGAAACCCACTAACTTCTAAACACATATTTAAGCGCTTAACTGACGGCGAGTCCATCGCCTTTTCTCTATATAGAGACAAGACTATTGCACACCTATATGTGATACGTCTTGGAATTTTACTAACTATTTTTCTAAAGTGGTGGTTGATTTTGATTTTTGATTTTGTTATGTGTAAAATCCTTGGGTATCCAATCGATTTGATCAAGGTGGTTGGAGAACACACGAACGAACCCCACTAATCGAAACGTTATCTTGATGAAATTTCCCTTAATTAACGACGCTTTTTTGTGTAGGCAGGCACGGCCGACGAAACAATATCCGAAGCGACCTTCATCAATAAATAATCAAGATATCAACATCGGAATACCCAACAGATTACACAATCAATTCCTTTGAGTAGATCCGATACCAATTGAGTATTCCAAGGATTATGTACAAGCAATAATTGTGGATTACTCGCCTTGTAATTGGTATCGATGGATTATAATGCCTTGAACTGGGCTTGGATCACTGTTGATTGCTTGTTATTCTGCGCGTTGATTGTGGATCAAAGTTGGTATTCCTTTATTTTCATTAGAAACGAAGGTAGTTTGCTATTACTCGTGGTGACCAAACGATTAGAGTAATCACCAGCAAACGCAAAGATTGTAAATTTAAATCCCGTATCTAGAAATTATTAATCACACCACTAAATTTGTAATGAAGGTGCTGAACGTACGTTTAAGAGAGGTAGCGCAAATTCGAACTGGAGCTGGACCTCCACCTTATAGAAGGCCGTAGCCAAATAACACTATTTATTGTGTTGTGTTCCTACGCAGTGAATAAGGTTTCCAGCAATGAGCTCCTTGGGGAGCGGGGAGGATTGTTACATTGTGTTGGAAGCAGAGGGATTAGTCCCATTATGCTGCTAACACATTATAACTCTCCGAACACAGAGTGGCAACGCGCAAGTGGTACTTCGGTATCGTGAGCGTAAATAGGCTACTATAATCTGCGCTATGTCAATAGCGTGAACATTCCTTAGATGCCAGCTCGCTTAAAGCCTTTTGTCAGCGATTCAGTAAAGCCTCACCTGCCCCTAAGCCCCAATCATTAATTTCGTTCGTTATACTTGTAACTGTTGAAATGTCCAACGAACTTGGCCAATTAGCTACAGTTCTTGTAATTGCCTTCGTAGACCTGCCTTGAGCATAATTGGTCCTCCGCTGTCGTAAATAATCCCCCGACCTCACCTTGCTCGTTGCACTCTGACTTACCTGAAACGGAAATTATTATGTTCATGTTTATTGCATGGATGGGGACTAGCCAAGAGCTAGAGTCGTACAAAAAGTTAATATTTATAGTGCAACATCATGCAGGTAGCAGGTACACACACACACACTCTCACACACACACACGCACACACTCTGTTATTTTCTGTATATCCTGTATCTATAGGAACTATGTTTATCTCTATCCGGGGAGGAGTGTTAATGTCTACGACACATTTTATAACTACTGCAGACATTATCGCATACAATTTTGTACTATATATTTTTGTTCCGTAATAAATAAAATAATACAAGTATAAGAGTAAAAAAATAAGTTGGGCACACGTTATAGGTATGTAAGGACAGTCTACTGTCGAAAATCTGGTGTAGTTTGGAAAGATCTGCAGATCTGCACACAGAACGGTGAAGGAAAACATCGAGAGAAACCCTGCATGTATAGTCGTGCTTGAGAACAAGCGATGGACTCGCTATTGGTCACGATGGCACCTGAAATAAATATATGGCGAAAATGGGTGCGTAGATACTACACGCCTGTGCCTACCCCATCAGGGACCCTCTTCGGGAAGGTATGCTAGTCTTCGTATTTGTTATTTACTTATATCATCACGCCGAAATCATGGCTGCGAAACATCCGGGAATGGAGCGCAGTTACCAGTGCAGCGGAGCTTTTTAACCTCGCCAAAGACCGAGAGAAATATGCGGAGCTGACTGCCACCTTCACTAGTTGGAGAGGCACTATAAGAAGAAGAAGAAGAAAGTGGTAAACAAGTTGTCGGCCTGTCTGATGGTAAGCGGGTATCGTAGTCTATAGTAACTAGCAACACCGGAGGTAATTGGTTACGCAAACGCTCCATTTCCGATACTGCAAGCTTTGCTTACGTTGAGAATTATCCCAAAATATTCAGGAGTTCATCATTTTAGGCGTTAACCTAATATAACGAGGCAGTGTGTGTGTGTCTGCCAATCGCTCCATGCGGGAATCATATTACGCTATTTCCAATAGCAATAGCCCTAATGCTAATGTACCAATCAGTTCGGACCAATCAATTAATCAGTTGACCTGCCACCACAACGCGTCCCGATGGTATCTATTCGATTGCTCTCCAATCAATAATTTTCACCAACTATAAAAGTAACGTACAATTTATTTCAATGTGAATTGTGAATGTAAATGGAACGAAAGAGTAGTCTAGAGAGTACTGACTACCTCCGCCTATCCCGTGAGAGGCTTGGCGTGATGATATCGTGCTACTTTAATGTATAATTAGTTGTATTTGGGTAACCTGGGTAATCTATAATACTTAGTACGTAAGCGCTTTGGTTGAAGTACTATTAACCAACACATTTGGGAAAGTGGGTGTGTAAGTAGTACCTACACACCCACTTTCTACCAGAGATATATTTTAAGTGCCAACGTGACAGAAGGCGAGTCCATCGCCGTTACTCAAGCACAACTATACGCCTTTGAATCTCTTCTTTAACGTATGCAGTTATTCTTCCGATATTTTCTTACAGTAAAGCTCATGGTGTGACTAATCACTCTACTTAAGTTCGGAAAAACTCATTGGTTCAGTTGGAATTCAAACTTGCAAACTTTGTGTTGCAAGATCGAATTGTTGCTGTTAACGAACATGTGGTTGGATAAAACCATAAATACGGAAAAGATCATTTCGTCTTTTCATTATCATATTTCATCAGGTCTTTTCGTATTGCTTATGATATAAGTCTGACAAAATATTTATTTACAATATAATATCAAATGCCTTTGTTTGTTCCTTGTGTACAAGCAATTGTAAGGATTTTTTAAATGTTAAATGGACATTAAAATTGACAGAGGAATGAATACTCATGGACTATCCTTAATAGCAGTTAAATAGCATCGATTAAGTAAGAGCTTGTCCCACCACCTGTCCCCACCGCCTGTCCCCACCGCCTGGCCCCACCGCATGTCGCAACCCCATGTCCCCACCGCCTGTCCCCACCACCTGTCCCAACCGCCAATCCCCACCACCTGTCCCTACCGCCTATTCCAACCTGCCACCGCAATCATCGCCGGCAACTGGTGTATTTGCTGGGATTCCAATAGCTACCTTGATTCCAAGTCGAGTAGAAAACTTAATAATTCAGCCAGGCAGAGCCTCCGATAATGAATGGAGCGTTTTATTTCCATCAAAGGAAACGATTCCTCTTATTTGTACCATTTTCTTTTAAGTGTGAGGCTGCGAAATTGGCAGTTGGATGAGCGGGGGCGGGGGCGGTCCAATATTTGATTTAATAACAACCTATTGATTTCATGTAGCTGTACACCTACCTGGATCAAATCGGTCGGACACTCAAAGATGGAAAGATTAAAAATATTCAAAACCGAACATGAATTAGGAGACTGATGAATGTAGACGAAAGAGGTCTGTAATTCTAGAGAGAAAAGGCGCTTTACTCTCTCTACCTCCCAGTGAAGGACTTGGCTTGATGATGTGTGTATAATATGTCTCTGTATTAGGTTCCATCCAAATCCGCTCAGTTATTTTGCGTGAAAGGGGAAATATCAACCTTTGCATTTTTCGCATTTATAATACTAGTAGGTAGAGTAGTTTCAAATGTATAATAACATAGTTCCAGTCCAGTTGTGGCCGCAGCCCGCCCGCCCATGCGCCCGCCCGCCCTACGGCCACACTTGGCATTATATCCCAACGTCGCTCGTTAGTGCGATCTCTCCATGCAACAATTACTGGAGATATTCGCGGTCCATTCGCTTCTTACGTTTTTTCTGGATTTCCTTTGGATTTAAAATTGTTACTGCTCTGCTTAGGGCAGGGACACACTCCGCTTATTGGTGTCTTCATTATACAAATCAGTGAAGCATTATAATATGTGTGCACAATAAAGACGTCAGTTAAATCTGATTAGGGTAGATATTATCTATAGAAAGTGCCATCCTCGAAGACGCGCCCCAACAATTTCTAGTCGAGGGGTCGCGGGATGCGGTGAGTATGACCCGACTCTATTAATTATAGAGTACGTGTTACACACTTACACTTTAAACTGTAGGGAAGCTTAGTGGATGGCACTATCTATACCTGATCACATCACATGGTGATGGTGATGGTG
The DNA here is from genome assembly GCA_016069955.1 of Drepana arcuata. Taxonomy (NCBI): domain Eukaryota; kingdom Metazoa; phylum Arthropoda; class Insecta; order Lepidoptera; family Drepanidae; genus Drepana; species Drepana arcuata. The sequence continues at coordinate 62,847 of JACCPG010002336.1, read as the reverse complement.
AGGCAAGCGAAGCCTTCTTATTTCGCGGTCAAAAGCTCATGTTGACAATTTTACAGATTTGCGATTAAATCGCGTGTGGCGCCGAAGGCCGAAGCTAGTGGCTTGCCATTTTGTTAAGATTTATGCAAACATTTTTTATGCGCGCAGTCGCGATCTGGCTCAGTGTATCTGTATGCGGTGTGTTCATTGGTGGTTGCAATTACTTGATTGTTCCATAGACGGTAAGCAAAGGGGAAGTTCATTTACAGCTACTATTTCACTTTATATGTGTCGGTTATTATCTAATGCCCGGGTGCAAGCCGAGTGTGGTTTTGCTTATTTCTATCGCAAAGGTAGCTTTGATGCCTCCTTTATAATAAACAGCTTTTATATGGCGTCAGCACAGATACAGGTCACAGCACATATCGCATTTAAAGTAAGAGTATCCGACTGGAGCACTACCTCCTCCTTTTAAAACGTATATTTTCATTTAATTCCATTTGAAATTAAAGATTTATAAGTTTCTTGACCGTGTAAAAAACAGTGCAAAACTAAATCTTGCATCAAGTTCGATTGTGCCTTCGGGTATGATAATATCGCTCAGACCTTATTATATAAACAACATTAAAGACGAGTTATGTCCTGCGGGTTTGCCCACGCAAAACTTGATTAATTGATTTTATCTGACATAACAGACTAAAGTATATCTCTGGCGGTAAGTTAGTGTGCAGCTTCTACCTACACACCTCTGCCCACCCCTTGTGGGAAGGCGTGAAGATATATATGTGTAAATCCAGTTAGTTTTTGCGTGATAGAGGAACAACTTTGGAGTTAATTGAATTAATAACTAGTGGGGTAGTAAAAAGGTATCAGAACTCCATCTACATATAAATATTTTCCTTAACAATAATCATTAAGAAAAAAGCCGTTTACTGTGAGCCCCCTCCAGCCGGGAGCCGCCCAATGGTTCCAAGGAACCCCGTAAAGCCTCCTCCAGCCTCCGAGCGCGAGCTATTACATAAACAACTCGGTCGAACCTCTCTCTATAATTGTGCTTGTTTCACTCTTGCCAACATATTGTACAGCTCACGGGAACCCTTCCCTGCTGCCCATAAATATGCTTATGGTAATAAATACCCAAGCGTTTACGAACGTCTTATGTCGACATGGTACCGTTCGGTGCGAAGTTGACAACGGTTGGACATAAAGAGTGACGTGAGGTTGAACACAGATATACAATGCGAATGTGAGAGAGAGAGAAAATATATTTTACCTAATAACAACGCAACGCTAATTTTAAGAGTTCTAGTAACCTCACTAAATAAATGAAGCTCTTCTTCTTCTTCGTCGTCACACCCTTGGCAAAGTGGTCTTGGCTGTCATTTCGTGTGTGGCAACCCTAACCACACGGCGCCATTCTTCTCGTACAGCCGCGCGTCTGGTGCTTTCGTGCAGAGGGCAATTTGTAGCCGCCTTTATTTGGTCAGTCCACCTCATGGACTACCTGGCGCTCGATGGACAAAGCTCCACGTCTTGATACGTGTCCGAAGAAGGTAAGGATTCAAGACTTCACTATGAAGGACAGGCGTTGCTTAATGTTCAGCTCTTGAAGAATGGACTGGTTAGCGCAAAAGTGTGTCCATGATGTGCCAAGCATTCTTCTCCAACACCACATTTCAAGCTCATCTATCTTGTAAATGTAATTATTAACGTGAAAATACGCTCATTATATCTTTAAAGGTTTTTAAGATACCAACATTCTAAAAATAGATACTAGCTACTTATCTGAAAATTTCCAGTATTTTTCAATTCAATTATTTTGTCTTTAAAATACGCAAATGAAGGAAAATATCTCGCGAAAGTCAGAATGATAAAACCCCTTTGATCCTCTTTTTATATTTGATTGAAACGAACTCGGAATATTACTACAAAAGCGATCGTTTTAAAGAATCTGCAGCAAAATGTCTGCTGTACTGTATTTAAAAATAACGATGCTACCAACTTAAATCGTTCTAAATCAACTTATGAGACAAAACGTCTTTACGTTGACAGCAAACAAGTGGGCTTACTTGAGCGCTAGCACCATGGTCTCACAACTAGGCTAAAATCCATCATGGCATAGGCAGATAGAGAGTAGAACACCAATTCTTTTTAGACCTACAGACTTCTTTCACTTCATCTATTTTATCAGTCTCTTCATATTGAGATAGCCCCAGGAATCTATGTAAAAATACTGACAAAACCCAAGACAACGCCAACTCTATTATGGTTGGATTCATGCACCGTCCATACAGCACTAATGGATGAACTGGTCTGGCTTTTGACAGCACAGTTATTCGTTATTGAGTGCATACACTTTACATACCGGCTTCAATCTCCAGTAAAGGCAGATACGTTAAATTTTGGACGGAAGTATCCGTTGCCCCCTCAATGTCTTAAGGGTCGAGAGGTGGAGCCGGCAGATGGTCCCAACTGCCTCTTAGCGTTTTCATTACACTTTTTAACTTATATTTACGGATGATCTAATATTACGGTTTCATAAAAACAACAATGTGATACGCATTGAGGATAATGCTCCATTAAGGACGGAATATATAAACACAAGCTACCCAAAGGCAATGCTCTGTGCCCAAATCTAATTAGTTGCAGCGAATTTGTATTTGCAAGTACACTAATGGGATAAATGTAAGTAGGTAATCCCAGTTCATGCAACCGGGTAAAAGCGGAAAAGCCTACAGGTGGTCACAGCGCGATGACTCGATTCACACACGACTGAGCTATTCAGTCGTTATCTTCGAGGGTGCCCGCAGAGATTGGAAGTGTAATATTTAACAACCACATTTAGCCGAGGATAATTTAGAGTCAGTATTAATTTGTCACCAACAATCAGGTACGTAATCGTGCATACGTGTTGGGTTCTTTCGCAGACGTATCCTAGCAGTGTTTTCGTTCGCCAAAAAGCTTGTTGTGTGTGTGATGTATCCGTCGTATCGTCGTATGTCGTATCGTATGAATAGCAGATGCATCTGAAGTGTTTCTTAGTTTACAATGCAAGTAAACTGTGTAATGTTTTATAGATAAACTGTGAGTTTACCACGTCGTTTTACCTGCATTGTAACCTAAGGAACACTTAAGATGCATCTGCAAGACAAAGGCAAGCTTAATCCTCGCACTGGTACCAGGGGCCCATGTATCAAAGGAGTCTGACGCTAAATACAATAGGATAGGATAGGAAGGCTTTACTAACATAATACTGTCAAAAGGAAACGGACTACAGAGTGAATATAAACCGGTTTATATTCGGACGATGTATAGTAATGGCGTGTAGATTTGAATTTCGGAAGTTGGGACTATTTAACCGAACTTATACTCGTACATGTCTATTAAAATAGCCAATTTAAAAAAAATATATAATATAATAATATATCCTCACGCCTTCCCACAAGGGTCCCCGAAGGGGTAGGCAGAGGTGTATAGGTAATACCCACACACCCACTTTGCGTCGCAGGCAACCGCTCGAACCACTCGGCCACCACGGCTTAACATTTTGCCATACATACATATCATCACGCCGAGACCCTAGCGGGGTAGGCCTCCGCCTATACTCTAGTATAGAGTGCCAGTTCTCTCTAGACTTACATAACTTGCCATATTTAGTTTCAAAATCAAAATCTTTATTCAACGTAAGGGAACATTCATAGTTCCTGTCTTAGTCCGTTCTTGTATGTTTGTACAAAATAATGTCGATTTTTGTACAAAATAATGTCGATATTTGTATAAAATAACGTCGATGTTTGTACAAAATAATGTCGATGTGTCACATCTGCCAGGCGTCCCGTGATGGTGTAATCATAGAACTAAGCCAAAGCTAAGTACCAACGAGCTACAACCGTCGGCGGCGCTATGATCACTCAGCTACAACCGTCGGCGGCGCTATGATCACTCAGCTACAACCGTCGGCGGCGCTATGATCACTCAGCTACAACCGTCGGCGGCGCTATGATCACTCAGCTACAACCGTCGGCGGCGCTATGATCACTCAGCTACAACCGTCGGCGGCGCTATGATCACTCAGCTACAACCGTCGGCGGCGCTATGATCACTCAGCTACAACCGTCGGCGGCGCTATGATCACTCAGCGCGGTGGCAAGTAATTAGCTCGAACTAATGGCACCTGCTAATGTGATCGAAATCTGGACTACCACCTCAATAATTGCGCCATTTTAATTTGGTCGTCGATGACTGTGGCCATTGCAATGGAAACTAAGGACTAGTTGGTAATTGGAACATTAGCACATATTTATTACTCCTCAATGGTATGACCACCGAAATCTTTCCATGTTTTCAATAACCGATGCTCAAATTCGAAGTAGAATATGTTTTGACGCGCTGACAGCATCGACATTTGTAAAACCGGTGGCGATCGGTGCCTTGGTTTGAACTCCATTTGGGTGGGGATTATAAACAAGGACATTTCCTGCTCTATTAATGATTAAACCTATTTATTACCTCAGTTATTAAATTCAAGAATACCACTAAGTACTTTTAAGCTCGGCATCTCGCCCAGCGTACGTCTTCACGAACACAGTCAATTGCCTGACGTCAGCCTGACAGCCTCTTGAGTGCGCCTCAATGGGCGCCAACATCTATTTATTGGCCTTATTTGTTTTGCTGTCAATTAGCGCTGACAACAAGTACTTTGCTTTGAACTGCAGATGCAAGTCTCGAGCGCTGCAAAGTACCGTAAAGTAGGAGCTTGTCAATGGTCTTAAATGGAAATGCAACCTTTGACTACAGCAGTACGATAATATTCATTAATAGTTACAGAGATCAAATCGATCGGGCACTCAAGGATAGGAATGTCACGAGTACTGGAAACCGGCGAGCGTATGTAAAGAGATACATATTTATTTATTAAACGTAAGCGGTGGCTTATCACATTTGTCAAAGATAGACAAAAGATACACACTTACGATAAGTATTCACAGCTAAAGTAAAATTACCTTTTCTCAAGATAGTTTACTTCCTGTCTTAAAATCTCAGGCACTCAAGTGATTTTCGATTCTAATATGGATGAAGCTACACTCTCTGCCTACCCGTGAGGGACTAGGCGTGATGATAGTACTATACATACTATACATGCTGGGCTCACCGTGTAGCGTATCCCACGACAACAGGGTTTGATCATACCTCAGATCCCTGTGGGAACTCTTGTGGGACGGCGAGGATGTATGTAATATGCTCAAGATACAACATATATTATATGTATATCTGCGTTCCACTGTTGGGCCCCACAGTGTTTCCCGTGTTTAAACATCACTATATTAAATCCCCCGGGAATGTGTTCAAGCTTTATTATATCGCACACACTTTTAAATGTGTTCCGTAATGTGATTGTCATATAGGCTTTGCAGTCAAACTGAAATGTTAACTGTGTACCTTAATGTAGTAGTGAAGTGTTAACTGTACAAGTGTAAACCAGTATCCACGTCCGCCTACACCGTTAGGCTCGGCGCGATCATATATTGTATGTTTAACAGTGTTGCCTTATAAACATAAAATAATATCTCTGGTGTTTGCGTTTTTATATTGCACTCGGCATACGATGCAATTCCATGCAAATGTCATTGCGATTGGTTTCTTTTTTCCCGACAAGCTCTCGCGAGCTTTCACCAGTACTTCCCACTAAAGTTTCGTCACAATCTGTTCGGTGATTTTGAAACACATTGAAGATAGACAACCAAACAGAGTGTTTTATTTAGGTATATATTAGCTAGACGAGATGACCCAACAATTAGTACTAGCAGCGATATCTCTCGAGTGCTTGTCCCGGCAGAGGCTGGCCATAATAGGCGCGCTAATCTCGGCTCTCCCTCCGACACTGATTGATGGTCCTCCTCACCAGGAATCATATCGTGATTTAATTTCCCTCTCTAAATATTGTCTGCCCCCCCCCCCTCTCACTGAGAAAGGTTGTTTGTTTAAAACGCTTGTCAGCTAGCGAACAGCCGTTGCTTTAAATGGTCAGAGCTTTTAGAAGCTAGGCTTAAAGCCGTGGGTTCGATTACTGCCGAGGGCGAATGTTTGTGTGATGAGCACGAGTTATTGTACATAGTTTTTAGTTTATACAACAAGAGTTGCAAACAAGCATAAGGCCCAACTGATGGGAAACGGTTACCGTAGCCTATTTACGCTCACGATACCCAATTCACTTGCGCGTTGCAACTCTGTTTTCGGAGAGTTTCGGAGAGTACCGTGTTAGCAGCATAATAGAAATAAATAAATTATTATTATTATTATAATAGGACCAATTCCTCTCATGGGAGCTCATCGTCATATTTTGGATGTCCTGTTTATTTGTGAAATTTTATACGTTGGTAGTTTTGTTATAAATCATATTACCTATGTGTTATTCCACATAATAATCTCTATGCAAAGTTTCATCCAATTCTGTTCAGCCCTTCTGGTGTTACAACCCTTGTTGTTATACAGTGATACTCGTAACAGTATATCAGCGCAACCCACAAGCAGCTAAGCAATAAAACTACTAATCGCTGCGGCGCATGATACAACCCTATTTATGTACATACGTGTGTAAACGTACGCCTGTGCAGGTGCACTTGTTACCACACAAACAAATGTAATGGATTTGCAGAACATCCATTAATTTCTCAACGTTCAACAAAATTAATCGGCTCAGGACTCGCTAACCCTTCACAAGACAATGGACGTAAAAATGTGTTCGAGTTGGAATTTCACGAAAAACTTGACTAATTAAAGTACGATCTTAAATACCTGTAACTCAGTGCGAAGCAGGTATCAAAGTTCCTTAAGTTTTCGCTCGCACGGTTCATTAAAACTATAGCGAGGTCGCGGAGGGCGCGGAGGGCGGGGAGGGCGGGGTGGGCGGGGTGTCACCACGAGCGGGGGCGACTCATACTTACCTCGTGAAGGTCGCGTACGTCGTGGTGCATTCCCTTCAGGTGCACTCCTCAAGTGGGATACCATTGCATTCAGGCTCAAGTTGAAGGCACCGGGGCTGATCAGGAAGCACCGATGGTCCATTTGCATTTCCAACAACGGTTTGACCAGACTTTCCACCGAACCATCGAAACAATGAGTTTGTTATTAAGGCCCTCTCCGAACTCTGCCATGGTGTACTATATAATTACACGGCAATTATTACTATAAAGTAAATAATTAAATAAATACCTTGGGACAATTCCACACAAATTAACCTAGTCCCAAATTAAGCAAAGCTTGTGTTATGGTAACTAGACAACGATATATTTACTTATATAGATAGATATATACATAGGACATCCGAGACTAAGGTTTAAGTACTCTTGTTCATCACAGAAACGAGTGTAGGAGCACGCCCCCGCTGCCGCTCATGACCCCGACCACCGCCGCATCCTGACTACATCCTCGATACAATATCAACTGTACAACTTTAATTACCTTCACGAAATTTATCGCGAGCGTCTCGGCGTGATGAGCCTCGTGATTAATGTGCACGATTGTTTGCCCCCCCCCCCTCCCATCCCCCCATTTTAGGTCTTATAAGTAATATCGACACGCAAAAGAGTTTTTAGTCGGCATATATTTAACGTTCTCCCCACAGAGTACAATATGAAGACCCCCTGTTCTTTAAAGAAAGTGTTGGAAAAGTTATCATAATGTGTACGGAGCAGGCCACCAATAGAATGTATTCACGGTCACGCCGCCGTCATCAATCTCAATGACCAAACCATCTCAGGATGAGAACCACAAAGTAACCACCATAAATAAAGCACATTTCATCCACTTTGAGAACAAGCAAATAGCGTGACCGCAGAGGGCCGGATAAATTATTTTCATTTTCATGTTTATCTCGGGATGTAATGTGCCCCACGGGAGGACGCGGCCACCGGGAGGACTCCCGAAAAGCTTTGTGAAAAATTTACTATTTGCTGAGGGATAGGGCAATATTGTTTTATCATTAACTTTAAAGCTTAGAGCTAAGCTTTAAAGTTAATGATATAATATATTATATAATAAATAGCATACTGACCGAATAAGTATCACGCCTATGCACAAGGGTCCCCGAAGGGGTAGACAAACGTGTGTAGGCAGCACCCACACACCCACTCTCCTACGCCGGAGATATATTTTTGGTGCCAACGTAACAGATAACGACTCCATCGCCGTTACTCAAGCACGATCTCATCAAACGTATGCAGATTTCCTCTCAAAAGAGAAAGGAACAACTCATTGCTTCAGTCGGTATTGGAACTTGTAATGTTTGTATTACAGGCAGCTACTCGAACCACTCGGCCACCACGGCTTGTGTTATATTTATTTATAATCGATCTTATACTGTTATAAGCACCTCTAAGTCCCGCTTAGTGCTACCCGCCTCTAGACCGAACTATAACAATTCAATCAAAGTCTTAAATGGAAGAACAAATTACAATCGTCCATTAGCTAATAGGGCGCAACCGCCATCACCAACCAAGCTCAGTATCGAGGACTGATACATCTTGCTTATCGATATATCGACTTTACCGGAGTATGTATTTTTATCGACATTTTTAATTGCATCGCCCGGCCGTGCCCCGCTAATTGCTTGTTTGCGCAACAAAGCCGGTATTAATTCTTTTGTCCCCTTTGTAGGCAGATAGTTCGACTTGTTCTTTTGTTTGTAGCGGCAACTAAAGCGCTCTTGTTATATCCAAGTCTAGCTTTTATGATTAAGCCGCTAGACACGAGTATTAAGATTCAATAGATGCTTGTGAGGCACCCAATTACTACACTTTACTTAGCAATAAATACATATATGTATACATATCTTCATGCCAAGTCCCTCGCGGCATGGACAGAGAGGGTAAAGCGCCAGTACTCTAGACTTACATACCTCTTTCGCTTCGTCCATATTCATCAGTCTCTTAATATGTACATCGCCGGTTTCGAGTACTTTTGACGTTCCCCTCTTCGAGTTTCCGATCGATTTCATCGAATCGATAAATGCTTTGGAAGGATAAGAATTTTGCAAAATCCACTACTTTTGGATTTTCATATTTCACTGTTTGCTTCTATCATGCCATATGTCATCTTATCGTGTTTAAGTTGTAAGTTCCAAAAGTTCAAAATGTAGTTACTCACTTAAAGTTATTAACTAAAAGTCAGTCAGTCCGGAATGTCCATGCTTTAACACAGCATTTGGCTTCCCAAAGCGAATCAAATCAAAATGAAAATATTTCACATAGGCCCAGGTGGGCACTTATAAGACGTCGAAATAGAAGCACGGTTCGGGTTGGTCGCTTCCATGGAGAAGAACCGGCAAGAAACTCTATGGTTACTCTTTTCAAATCATTAGGTTACTTATACATTAATAATATTGTTATGTTACAGCAATAGTACTTAAGTATGCAGGAGCAGCGTCGGCCCGACAATAGGCCGTTGGTTACTATACAAAACATACATAAAACAAGACTTGCACAATGACACAAATACTAATGTATACAAAGCATATTGCTTCAATCTCCAATAGGCAAATGAGCATAAACATCGCTCGGTTAAAGGAGACTCCGGTGACCAGAGTAGTGAAATTATTTTTGAGTGAAAAAAACTAACAATTATTGTTATTATCAAACATCAATTGGATAGATCTACACACAGCTATAATTGAGTACGCAGGAAGTAAAGTCATGTTAATACTTCTGGAACCAACATGGGGCTATAAAAACTGGCTACAAGTAGGTCAACGCACTCGAAGCAAGATATTGGACAAATACTGGCCTTATATAGATGGAGCCGTTATAAACTTTCCTTGTTTATCTGTTAGTTGGAGATAATAAGGAAACGGACACACCAGGCGATGTCCTTTATACATACGACATTTTTTGAACTAATCAGGAAGTTTTGGTATTGGCTAGAAAATTTGTGAGAATTCTCCATTGTCGGCACTTGAAATAGAAGAATAATTATGTACTAACCCACCCAGCTTCAGTCAAAATGGTACAAGATCGCACCTACCGGGCCTTGTGAGTCTTAACCATCGAGGGATCCATGCAAATAAACACAAAAAATCACTACAATCTTTCGTGTCTTCGTCGAGTCTGCGAGACTAACAAACGCCCATTGATTTAGATATGTAGTCTGGGCTTAGCCCGAAGTAAGCCACCGTCAGGCTACTGTAAATATGAACAAGTTTGAACCTTCTCCTTACCTTACGTCATACATTCATGTACTAAAGTATGATAAACCTATCTGGCAGTGGCGCTGAACAACCTGAAGAATCCTGTGTCCCAAACTAGGCAAGGCAATGACACGGCCATAGACATAACACACACAGATCCAAAAGATGCTGCACCGGTCTCCATCAAATATTTGCTGCAACTAGGGATTCTAATTTAAATAACTGATTGTCATATTGATCGCCAAGTCAATGAGCATTGGGCGTACTCGAGACTCGAACTGGATGAGCAAGTGGATAAAGCGAAAGATTATGTAAGTGCAGAAAGATAGCGCTTATTATGATCCATGTACCAGGATACAATGTAACTTCCGTCTGGACTAGTGTAGTATTAGAATTAACCGAAGTTGGAGTACCTACTAACCACATAGTAATTAGTATAATATTAATTTTGTGTGCTCGGGGTGTTTGGTGAGGTCGGGATGAAGGTATGGAGCTCAAAGCGCGCGTGGGATTAATGGAATTGTCGCACCAAGTAGGTGTACTGACACGAGATACCACCGATGGTGGTGTGATCATGATCCATTTTCGTGAATAGATTTTTATCATTATTATATATGTATGTTTATTTTATTATTTTTTTATTATTATTTTATTTATTAAAAGTGTGTGCAAGAAGAGGCAGAGGAAGGCCACGTTCCAACTACCTGGATCAAATAGATCGGACTCTGAAGGACGGGAACGTTAAGAGTACTCGAAACCGACGAGCATGTATGAAGAGACTGATGAATGTAGACGAAGCGAAAGAGGTATGTAAGTCTAGAGAGAACTGGCGCTCTATACTCTCTGCCTACCCCGTTAGGGACTTGGCGTGATGATATGTATGTATGTATGTATGTATGTTTATTTTGTAGCATTGCCTGCGCTGTGAACACTACATTGGCTTCGATATACAATTAATGGCATTTATTTATGCACGAAACTATAAACATACACACACAAACATATCATGATGCCGAGTCCTTCACGAGGTAGGCAGAGAAAATAGAGCTCTGGTTTTTCAGACATTCTCCTTCTAGTTTATTACGAAAGATTTTTATTTACTTTTTCAAATCTGTTCGAAGGATATTCGGACCACATGGTATTCGTATATGGCAACTTTATACAGCTCTCAGCTGCTTTGTATAGCAACATTTCAGGAGTTCCAAAAAGCCCTATGATCTAGAGTCAAAATGTTTGAGAAGTTAAATTAACAAAGTTACTTTGGCGAAGTTCTTATGAACTCGGTAAAGATTTGGTTTTGAAGCTCAATTATTCTGAAACTATAATTTATTCTGTGCAATATCTTAGGTGGTGTTCTAGTGTAAGGCGAGTTATATTTTAGTGGAACTCTCGCTGTCTACCATGTGATGGACGTGACGGTGTGTATGTATAGTTCTGAACCATGAACCCTAGACGTTTGACATTGAATAGGTATTTAATGACAAACGTCTAGTTCTCAACGGGTCTCACAGGTTACAAATACCTCCTCTACTACTGGATTTGACGTGGATCTCTCAATGTAATAATATCCGGATGCGTGTTCTAATATGTGTGTGCGTGTGTGCGTGTGTGTGTTTGTCCCAAGAGACCCTCCACGGCCACCCTTCACCCGCATATGACACTTGCTATTTACTCAATCCTAAAGGGTTTATTGACTTTATAAACTGTGAATAAGTTTAAGCACATTAGGCACGCGTTAAACGCCCTTTTTCAGGCTTCGCCGCGTTAACGGCCGATCAACTTTGCTGAAGGCTTGTTTCAGATACTTATAGGGGATATAGGGGATGTATGTCATTAGAGGTTGGGGTTGTGGAGGCAGGGGGCGGCTTAGCTGATCACGTCATTAGCGTGTATTAACGGTTTGCTATTATGAGCAAAGGAAAAGTTTCGGAGTACTATCCATTACTTTTTATTAATTATTATTATTTATTTATAGTATATTTTATTATATATTTTTGTTAGCAAACAATTTTGATTAATGTTAGACCGTTTGGTCTACCTAAAGGACACGTCATGCTAGCACTTCAATTGTGCATCGAGATCTAATTGATATTTTAACTCTAACCTACCTCATCGTGACCCTTGTAGGAAGACGTGCAAAGATATCTTCTGTGAAATTTATAATCGTGTGGAACTATATTGTCAAATGTATTTCCTGTTAAGTATGGAGCTATTAAGTATTATCCAACCGTTTATGTGTATCGGCAAGCAGTCGAGTCACGTAACGATATCTAGTTGCAGGCACACTGGCGGCATAGTTCACAGACAGTCGAAACTACACAATGTTCTTAAGCATATAGATAGGAATAACCATTTCTTGCCAAGTTCTTCATATAAAAATAGTACTACCCAAATGCTGTCAGCAATCTTCTTTTAAAGTCGGATTGCTCGATTGGTAGTGGTAAGAGCTGAAAAATTGTAAGCGTGCTCAAGAGTTCTACGGAACTTAAAAACAGTGATTAATCACATCGCGAGCTTTTACACTGACGGAAAACATCGCGAGGAAGCCTGCCCTTCATAAGAAAGACAAAGCTATATCTATAGTTGCGCTGATGACGGTCATGAACTCGGCATCTGTCACGTTGCCGTCTAAATATTTCTGGCGAACAGAGGGCGTTGTTATAACTGTGCATACCTCTATAGGGAGCGCGACTATACGCAATGTGTGCCGCCATCCCAGCTCCGCCTGCCTCAATCCCAACATCTCGTGGTGTATACACAGTAATCGATTTTCCACAAACGTGTGTAAAATAAACACTGTGTATACGATTCTGCCGTATTCCAGTCGAGCGCCGCTGCTGAGCGCTGTGTGTGTACCTACTAGTACCTACACGTGTTCACATATCATATTACGTGTTTCACACGATGCTCTACAGTTTGTGGTTCTGCCAGGCTCTGGCTTATATTGTTTATTAATTATTATTATATTTCTTTGTTAGTGCAAGACTTATGCAATTTTAATGTAGCTTTATAATAGGCCGCGCCATTGACGGTAGCAACGATGTCTCAGGTGTATAGTTTTACAGTTCTCGTGCTGTCAGTCAAGTAGTGACTACATAAAAGATGAACAATCCTTTTGATAGGTATCCGTTATTAGTGAGCGCGTACATCGCGGGATAAGTAAGTATATTAATGTATACAAATATTTGTTTCAATCGGAATTTTATTTTCCACCCTTGTGGTATTACAGAAATGATACCAGTGGCAAAAGCTATGTCCAAAATGGTCTATGCTTGTTAAAAATAATCATATTTATACTAAACAATATAATTATGCACTTGTGATAGTCTTATAACCAACCACCGCTCCAGAAAATTCCGAGAAAAACCGGAAAGAAACTGCGGTCGGCAAAGGTTGGATTTTACGATGCAATTTCGACGTCAGAATCGATAGATCGGCAGATCGACAGATCGAAAATATATAAATTATTGATACCTACAGTTATTTTAAGCATCCAGAAGAAAGTCATATATTTTCTGACAATTAAATAAAATATATTTGATTCGACCCTCGTTATAACTAGGCCATTAGTAAGATTTAAAGTTAAAGCCGTGGTGGCCGAGTGGTTGGAGCAGCAGCAGCCTGCAACACAAAGATCAGAGAAGAAGTGAAAATCCCGAGTGTACCAATGAGTTTTTCTGAACGAGAAAACGAACCACGAGCTTTACGGTGAAGGAAAACATCGAGAGGAAAGCTGCATTCGTTTGAGATTACATTCAAAGGCGGGAATCGTAACATGAGTAACGGCAATGGACTCGCCATCTGTCACAATGGCACCTAAAATATATCTCTGGCGGAAAGTTAGGTGTGGAGGAAAAAGTCCTTCTGGGAAGGCGTAGGCGTAAGGCGAAGACATTAATAAGGTTTGATGTTGATTTGAAAATAGTACCCTCCTACTGCCTACTATGTCTACCCTTATTTTCAAAGTGAATAAGTGTAATTGTGCAAGCCTGCCTAGTGCTTATGTGACATAAGGTAGTTAGAGTCTACGACTTGACTCAGGTATAAATATGGAAACTGGCGAAGGCTTTTGTACCTCGTCTGCGCGTTATTTCTGCAAATAGACCATACTATTTGTAGCGAAAAATCACGAAGAATTTATATGATAGTACAAGAGCAGTTTCGCTCGGTCGTATTTGAACCAGCGAAGACTGAATGCCAGCCTGTACATTGAACTGTATTCAGCTAAATCTGAGACGAATTAAATAGCTTTTTCCCCACAAACAAAAACAAACCCTAACCCGCCAATAATAAAGTTTCAATCTGTTTGTATCTTGTTTATTCAGGTAGAGCGCCCTCTGGAAGCAATATGTTTTATTTTTTACTAAACTTTCAATGATACTCTTTGTAGCTCAGTCGCTGAAAGCCAATTATTGTATGTGCTTTTGCATCGAGATAAATAATTTAAGCCCAAGTTTAAATAACTATTCGATTGAGCGATCCTCTAACACACATAGCTACTTAGCACTATATCGACCCTCAATATTATAGGGGAAAAGTATAATGTGCCGTAATGGCCGAGTGGTTCGAGTAGTTGCCTGCAACATAAAGATTGCAAGTTCGAATCCCGACGTACCAATGAGTTTTATAACTTAAGTATAGTAATTAGTCACATCACGAGCTTTACGGTGAAGGAAAACGTCGAGATGAGGATATAATAATAAAATGATGTATGTGACAATTTGATTTGTATGAAGAGACTGATGAATATGTACATATGCAAGTCCAGAGAGAACTGGCGCTCTACTCTCTCTGCCTGCCCCAAGAGAGACTCGGCGTAATGATATAACTTACAACTACACGGATGCTCGCGGGGTAAGCAATGGCGAACTTTTGAAGTCTTGTGATAAAAAATACATCTGGATATAATTAAAATACTCGTAGTAAGTCCTCGTACGATTAACTTTGATGAACTTTATGTACCTGCCTTCTGAAATGTTAATTTGTCATTCAGTTTGTACTAAGAATTTGAAGTTTAATTAAATTCTTCAAAGCTAGTTAAGCCAAGAGCCAATTTATTTAAATGCCATTAACAAAAATGTACTATAATTTACGTTTGGGTAGATCGCTTACGTTTTTGAAATGCGAGTAAAATTGTGTAGCAATGAAATAAAAATGGGCCCACAATGATCCCCGAAGGGGTATGCGGAGATACTATATGCCTAAAATATATCATATTTTAGTTGCCAATGTGGCAGGTCTATCGATGTATTGCCAATGTGGCAGGTCTATCGGTGTATTGCCAATGTGGCAGGTCTATCGGTGTATTGCCAATGTGGCAGGTCTATCGGTGTATTGCCAATGTGGCAGGTCTATCGGTGTATTGCCAATGTGGCAGGTCTATCGGTGTATTGCCAATGTGGCAGGTCTATCGGTGTATTGCCAATGTGGCAGGTCTATCGGTGTATTGCCAATGTGGCAGGTCTATCGGTGTATTGCCAATGTGGCAGGTCTATCGGTGTATCTGAAGCATGGCTATACATATAATATCTCCACGACCAAAAAAACTCCGAAAGTATAGGCAGAGGCACCTAGTTAGTTCTCACACATCCACTTTTGGGCGGAGTTATTTACATCCGAAAACTGCCTAATTTCAGAAAAACTCTTTGCCATAGTCGGGATTCGTACATAGTGTTACAAGCGACGACACGAACCACGTTTTAGTGAAGGTAAATACAGAATTGTCCGATATAAGAGTAAAACACATTTCCCGGAAGTGTGAGGTGGGCGGCAGTGATAATGGCGACCACCGGGCGCGCTCTAACGCATAACTCACGGCTATCAGGCTACCTGCACTGGCCCCCCACTGCCCCCCACTGCCCGCGCGTGGGCCTCTCGCCCCGGAAACTCAACATGAAAAGTTTCCGATAGTGGCCAGCGTCCAGCGCTAAGAACCAGATATTTTTTAATAATATCCGACTAATATGTAAATTCAAAATTCGCGTTCCTTCAAGGTACCCTCGTCATCGAATTACGCCTTTTTGCCCTCCTCTTCGCAAAACCGTATTTGGCGCGAACTCTCCCATTCCTAGACTATCAAAATCAGTAAATGAATATAGTGATCTTGTGGATATCTATTGTGATCAAGATGGCAAGCTCCGAAAAGTTAGTTTTGAAAATAGTTTTTAATTATTCTCTACTTTTTATTTTTTCTTCGTTTTTTATAAAAAAAAATATTGTGTACTGTGCCTTGAACATTCCAATTAATGGTGCAAGTGGTGTTTACCTGTAATTATTTGCTACATTTAGCTCTAAGTTATGTGATGATTAAGATGTAGTATCGATGTAAGCAAGTGTTGGTGAACCTTTATACAATAAATAAATAAAAATGTACCTACAGGTTAGAAGGAATGTCTGAATGTTTGTCCCTCAGTATTGTAATAATAAATATGTACCTACAGGTTAGAAGGAATGTCTGAATGTTTGTCCCTCAGTATTGTAATAATAATTTATTTAATTTTATTTCGGAAAAACATCCATAGTGTTAGTAGACAGTTGACGTAATGACGTGTGCCTTAATTCTAAGGACATTATACAAAAGGTATAATTAATAAGAGCTCAATCGTAGGTCTACTCAATGACAACGCAATAACACAATAAACGTTTATTGGCACACCTTACCCTTGCACGGCGTAAACATTCATATTTTTGCAAATAAATATAAGGGCGTGTTTGCTACCAGCACACTGAGAGATGAGATCGCCATTCCTCATGTTATCATAGCTTCGCCCACCCCATTTAATAACGTATGCTATTGAGGCACTAATAATACAAGCAGTAAGTGATTCTTATTTATCCATTTCCATAAGTGTCCCCCAAAAATACGCCTTAGAAAATTAAAATGAAAATAATTATTATTTTTGGGGACAATATATAAATTGACTCGGTCACAGTCTAAGCAAAGCTTGTGTTATGGCGATGGCGAGTCAATACATATTCCTTTGAATTGCTTCTCAAACGTATGGAGGTTCCTCGCGATGGTTTCCCTCACCGTAAAGTTAATCAACAATAACATTTACAATCAATACAAATATTCGTACCAGGGAATCAAAGCCGCGAACTCAATCTTCGCAGCCAGGACCTCCATCCACTATAAGAGTCGACCGTCAGACAATAATGTAGCTTGTCTAAAACTTCGCAGCAAATGTGACCAAGTAATATAATACTTCCAAGTACATCAATAACCCCGAACCAGCCGACATTCAGCTACGGATAACATTCCTCAACTTTGCGAACATGACCGCTACCAAAACATGAGCCGCTCGTACCATCCGCAGACACGGGTGAGAGTGTAATCCCAGAGCCGATGGGGACTCAATAAATATCTTACAACTAACCAGCTATGGCCCGAGGTGTCACACGGGTTTCATTTGATTATCCGCTCCCTTGGGCAGTCGCTATGTACCTACATCCTTCCTCAATAGAGCTTTCTATTGCAAAAATAATTTTTCAATTCGCCTCAGTACTTCTTGAAATTGGCGAGATCAAACAAACGAACATCCTCTTTAATAATGTGAGCATAGGTATGATGGACTAGTGTTGTTAGTAAACGAATGCTTTCGCTCTGTTTAAGCGCAGTGTTGCCATTATATTGCCGGTGATATATCGCGGCGCGTCCCCAATAGTACGCGTACTTTTTCAATCACAAAGAGAGGACACTTCACGGACCTCATAAATCAATAGCCAGCTCACGGTCGAAGAGTTTTAATAAAAACTGACAGACGACCCAATTAGGGCCATTGGTAATCAGGCCACCACCTTGATTCCTCCCTGGGAGGTTAAACACCCCGCCGTACCTTACGTCTGATATATCTTTAAGAAGGATTCCACAAATAGAACTAGACTATAAAATGCTTCGGGGAGTTTGGGACGCTAATGTTGTATACTTCAAATTACATTATTAATCGTTTCCGAGTAAATAATATAACTGGGATTCTGCGTATGGTGATAGAAATACAAAAATACATCACGATGTGCTTGGATGATTCGTGACATCTTGCACTACGATGCTGTAATGCACCAGCTTTGTCTTAAGCGTGTCTCTGACGAAGTCAAAAACGCCTTGTTACGTACAATATACGTGTCGAATTGAGAACCTCCATTTTTCTCGTCGGTTGAAGATAGGTATTATCAGCTTAGCTCTTCAGGGATAACGGAGTTAAAAAATAAATAGTAAAAAAAATCGATAGACACCAGCTTCGCTTGCATAATGTATGGTGGCAAGATAGAGAGTTTCATTTGAATCAATGACGTCATCAAATAATTGAAGATTAGATTGTACATTCAATACAATTTACCGTGATGTTGGCACCACCGGCCCGCAATGATCGGTCTGATCTGAGCCCGATACATTCTCGTACCGCGTAGATTGATCCCAGTGTAAATAATTCATACTATTTGGAAGTACTGTATTGGGGCGTATTACTGCGCCGTCGGAGCTAATCATAAGCTATTGAACAGCATCCCCTCAATGAAACAAACCCAACAATTCTGGTAATTAATATTTAATTGCACACCTCCGAGTTGCGAACAACTCCCTCGCGAGGTCAAAGGGACCGTCCGGCTCAAGGGATCAAATAGTTCCCGCTGCTTAATGAAGGCCCGCGGTCTGCCCCAACTATGCCAATTTTAACCCGTAATTGAAATCAAGTACTAGCTGAATTGAGATTTGTTTCACAAGTATGTTTGGATATTTAATTATTTTAATGACTGAGTAAATTGGACCCGAGCGAATTGAAGCCGGCCTTTGATGTGGGCTGTCAACGACCATTACCCGCGGTGCTTGACCCGGACAATCGTGCACGCGGCGCCATTAAACAGGATAATTAAACCTTAACTTTTGAAGCAAACACTTCAACATGCCACCTTGTAATTACCAACTCGACGTGACTTTGCCATATTGCTAATGTGTATGGAACACGGCACTACGGAGATTCACATATTTACATACATACATCATCACGCCAAGTCCCTAACGGGGTAGGCAGAGAGTATAGAGCGCCAGTTCTCTCTAGACTTACATACCTCTTTTGCCACGTCCACATTCATCAGTCTCTTCGTACATGCTCGTCGGTTTCGAGTACTCTTAACGTTCCCGTCCTCGTCCTATACATATTTATTACTGTAATAGTTTTAATATTTCAATATTTATACAATTACAATTATAAATATTATAAATGTATAAATATTATAAATGTATATATCTATCTGTGACGTAAGAATTATATAACAAAATGTTATCTTCCCGCCTTCCTAGAATGGTCCACTCATCTTGGGGAGGCATGAAGTAGGCCAAGGGTTAATAATACCCACATGTCGTTAAAAATATATTAAGATTACAACGTGAGGTATATGGCGAGTCTTTCGCAAATTTTCAATCATATCATAAAAATATCTATATATAGTTCTCAAGTGACACACAGACCAAAGAGACACATTTCAGGTGTGAATATAGATTAATGTACTATGGTAGCACCTCAGGTAGTGCGGGCACCCTGAGCAATGTTGCGGCCAACCATAATGGTTGTAATGACGCAGCAAAATGCTGCTGTAATTTTCTTAGACTCAGTCAAAGTCCGTTAAAATGCCGCCGAACACTAGAGTGTATTCCAATTATTCCTGGAGCGGGGCGGGCGCGCGGGGCGGGCGGGCGGCGGTGGTTTTTGCAGCCACAGTTCGGCTCGGCTTGCAATTTACTTTTTACTAACACACGAGCCTTTGAAGGATCCGGGGTTTGTGCCAACACAAACTGGACGAAATAATGAATTGATTGCAAATTTATTTCTTTTCCTCGAAATGGAATAAATGTTATGCAAAGGTTTGTGCGTATGGGTGTTTGTTACTCAACCACGTTAGAATGGCTGAACGGAATGGAATGAAATTTGGCACTGAGATAGATTATTAGCTGGACTAACACATAGGATGTATGTTTTGTTCTGAAAATAAATCTACATTAAATTATACGAATGATTCGAACTCTTCTGTTTGAGTTCGGATTTCGAATGGTTGTACAAGTTCGGATTAAATAGCCCGTTCATTGAGGAAGGCCATGTCATGATGCCAGCAGCATGTGAGTACGGACAAACAATCAAGTACATATATGTATTATAAAATAAGACGGATGCATGCATCGCTGCCACAGCTAGTTTAAGTATATGGCCCTGGGAACTGTAGCCAAGGTACCAATATTTTTATTCTGTTGTGCTTAAGCCATTGATAAATGATAACAAATTATCTTGTGGGCATGTGGGGTACTATGTCATAGATATGCAGGATTTTTCGATACGTTTTCCTATAAAGTTCGACGTATTATAAATACATGTATTGATAATGTTAGGTAACTCATCGATGTTGCCTGGTTTTAATAAAAAGCTAAATAGTTTTCGTTAACAGACAATCGATTTAATTGCCAACGATTTGTATTAGATATGTGTTTGTAGCTCGACGCCAAATGAATTAGACGTTCCGTAGTCACCCATCCGAGTGTTGACTTATGCACAGTTGTTTAACTTGGCCCACCCCCGGGGGAGGTGCGGGCGGCCCAACTTTTACCAGAAGTTACTCATGTTCAACACAAGTAATGAGCGCGCAGCTCACAGTAAGTAGCGCCGGGAGTTCCAAGAACTCACAACAATAAACATGATACCTCCTGAAATTCAGCTTCCGTTGAAATAATTACTCATTAAGCGAATCTTAATTTCATGAGTTTCAGTTTGAGAATTGTTCAGTGTTGGCGGCTTCGGTACTTGTCGTAATTAAATTTCAGCACTTTTGATTGTTTTGAATTATTTAACGATACTTTACAATTAATTTTGATGGAATATTTCGGGCTCCCGACACTTTCTGGGTCGTGTGCGATCAGCGCGTATACCAGATCATGATCGTCGCAACGGTTGGGCTCACGGCTCCATGCTTTGCCATTGTGTGTCTTAGCTATTCTGTTCATACAGTGACCAGTCACTGACACGCATGCACACATACACACACTCTATATTAGTTTTGTTGCTATAGATATGTTAAAACTCCTCTCCCATGAAAGAAGCGAAGCCATATGTGGAGGATACAAATGGTTTTAAATCATTATTTAATACTAATCAATATTTCTTTCAGAGAATCAGCATTACCATACAACGTGGCAATGCCGGCCTTCTCGGCACCCTTCCGCGTGACGCAGATTTATATTATTTATAGATAAGATATGTACAGTGGAGTTAGTTTAATCTTTCAGTTATCTTTTGAAGTACATTTTATTTGATAAATTTAATATTACCGTGGCCGTCTTCCTAATATCGTTAAAGTCTTGGTGGCCGAGTGGTTCGAGTAGTTGCCTGCGATAAGACCGACTGTACCAATGAGTTTTTTCTAAACTTAATTAATGTCAGAAATCAACAAGTTACCGACATGTGTATATAATGCCAGAGTAGCTGTACCTACCCCAGTCCCGAGCTGCTATATTTAGCCAAGTAAGCCCCTCGTAGTTAGCAGACAGCTTAAGCCGCGCCGGAGCCCTCGTTACTTGTAACTTGACAATTTATTTAGGTACTAAAATACACTAAAACATTATGCTACAACCTACTAATATTATTAATGGTTCGTAAGGATATGTGTTCCACTTTCACGCTAAAACTACAAAACGGAGATGGATGGTACACAGATAAATAATTTGTTAGAGTTCAGTATAGAGCTCTCCAAGAAGGTTCATCGAGGCCATGCTCCCCGTGGATGTTGAAAAGAGCCACCTAGTCACGCAGGCGCCGACAAGGAGTTAAGTTTATGAACAAAATGATTTTTACTGATTGGACCTCTGGGACAGACCATCATCAGCAAACTTTGGAATGGCCAATATGTACTCACTCATCGTGCTGTTGGCTCCATAACTGTACGACTTGCCTTTAGACCGCCTCCAGACTGCCTTCCAGTGAATTTAGCACATTAAGCGACTGAGTTGAAAGTGCTAAGCCGTTTGAAGCCTATTATCTTGCCAACCCTTAATTTATTTAAACGTACTGGTATATTGTAATTATCTCAGTAGTACACTCCCATTTATGAAGATATTACAGTCTATTTACGTATATTACGTATAAAGTACTTAGTATTAAGTTCTCATATAAGTGATTGTGTCATTCTTTTTTGACAATTAATTATTCAACCATAACCGTCCGTTTTCATTAATCGTATATGAACTTGTGTCTGTTGTTTAAGCGTGTGCCCTCCAGCCGAGTGTCTGTGTGCAGACCGCGCGCCCGATACAAACACAGCTATCTGGAGGCCATCTGTCATACGCACACACAATAACAATAAAGCAACAGAACAATCCCAAAATTGGGACAACGAGGAGCCGACACTGCCCCGGTCATTATCCGGCAGTTCCGACACAAATCCAGTTTTTCCCGGATAAAGACAAAGCTTCACACCAGCTTGGCAGCCGACCAACTCCGCCGGTTGGGCGGCGCGTCATGAGCGGAGCGGGCGGCTCGCCCACTCGGTGCCATAACAGCGCTATCTCCATGTTATATCACGATTGGTGACAACTCTGCTCATTATATATTATCGTTAAATATTAATATATTGATTATTGCTATTAGAAGATACATGTATGACATTTCAGAGTGGACTAGACATTTGGCTGGATGCTACGGTTGGTCGCTGGACTCGTAAGGAACTCGGTGGAACGTCTTCATGAACTGATGAATAAGCAATAGTATACCTATGTACTGCATCACATTTTTTTTAAAGTAGTATTCAGTTGAGCACATTGTGGACTGTATCATTAGTCATTACTAAGCCGCTTGTAGTTTTCAATAAGCAAATATTCCTCCCGCTCCGCTCGCCACGGTGGCCGAAGCCAACCTAAGCGAATTTACTATCAGCGGGTAGTTTATTCGCGCCTGTTGGCAGCCGCCGGAGACGCCGGGGATGCTGAGTAAACAGTAAACAAATATATCTGGTAATAGTAGTCGATAAGGAGTTTTGTGGTGTCATACAATTGTTGTGGACAATCAGTTTGTTGTTCCTATGTTGGCTTGGTGTACTGGAGCAACATTTAGCAAGCTCTGCTAATGGCCGCTCGGGGCGTACAGGTGTGATGATGGGATTGATTGTTGTCACTGGACAATGGCTGAGGTAGGCGAGGGGTTCGAGTTTGAGACAACGTAAAGATGCAGGTTCGAGTCTCGAATGAACCAATATTTTTTTCTGAACTTAAATATAGTGACTAATCACTCCAATAGCGGTATAAGTGGTGACGGACTTGAGAAATGGTGACGGACTCACCATCTTGCACGTTGGCACCTTAATATATTTTCAGAGGAGATTGAAGTGTTGTTATTATACCTGTACCTGCCCCGTGTGCGCAAGTGTGAAGATATGCATCGTGACCATATATGGACATCTCTGGGATGGGTCGCGCCCAGTCAGTAACGCGAGTCCAAGCCCCAGTCTATTCCACTGAGTTGCTGAGCTATACAATGACGTCATTCAGTCTCACAGGATCAATATCGAAAAGACTTGTTCAGAACTAAGTGATGAGGCAAGGAGCGCCTTCTCTGTGAGGCTCACTGAACCGAAAGCGTGTTCAACTCATTTGGAAATGAAATACACAGCGAACATTGCATTACTCACAAAATATTTGCCTGAGAGCTTTGCTCACCCAACATAATTGTTGTACTCACTCCGTGAGCTTACGATATGCCACTAAACATTGTATTATATTCCAGTCGTGCCCTCGCAGGGGCCACTCACCCCGTCGGCGGGCCGAGTGAGGCCTTTACAAGTAACTCGCTGGCATCATACAATCAGATGAAATGAGGTGTAACAGTAATACTCAATACTTTTTTCTTTTTAATTTATTAACCACTTGAATAAAAATGTTA
Source organism: Drepana arcuata (assembly GCA_016069955.1). Lineage (NCBI taxonomy): Eukaryota > Metazoa > Arthropoda > Insecta > Lepidoptera > Drepanidae > Drepana > Drepana arcuata. The sequence continues at coordinate 38,778 of JACCPG010002336.1, read as the reverse complement.
CAAAAATATTTTATCCAACGTAAGGGTCAAGAGAAACACTCATTGATCATCATCACATATTAAATATACCATAGGGGTGACCACAGTCTCCGCCCACTGCAGGGTACCACAGTGACATCAGACCGTCGCTCAATGCTCCAATGAGACAACAACCTAGGCCCATGTCCCGTCAGTATATTAGGACAGGACCCTCACCATAAACTGAACAAGGTATCGTTGCCCAGCGGTCATATTTTATTATATTCGTAAATGACGTGTCGCGGTCTCAGTCAAAGGCACGTAATAATAATAATAATGACGCCGCCATCCGCTGACAACACCGCAAACGCACCGACAACATCCCGGACATTCGTTGGACAACATGGCATTGGATATCATAAACTATTTATGGTTTCTTCGTTTGAATCGTTTTAATGAATATTAGTTATATGTTTATTGACATTATTTCAATTGGAATATTTCAACTAGTAAGCGATGCGAGGGGAGAGGGAGAGGAAGAGTGACTACAGAACTGGCGATTGCGCTCTTGAGATTTGCGCTGTTCTAGCAAACGTCTATTGGGGGAAAGGATTCCTGTAGGATATGAAATTGTATGATTGGATGTATTCCTGGTGATGAGCTTTTGTAAATTATAATAATTCGTGCTACTAAACGTAGCTTACCACAGTTTGTCCAGCCGCATGGCTTGACTTGGATCTTAATCCCCTTCAACTGCCACCTCGTGTTAGTTTCCAAGTCCAATTGTCACTTTATAATTTAATAACATTAAAGTCCATTAAACCGAATGAATAATTAAAAGGAGCGCCATCCAGCATCGGCTGGTGCGCTGCCGGCTTTATTTGCGAGCAATTTGTATAAAAATTAAATGTTTGACGCCTTTTAATGGCGCCGTGGGCCGCGCGACGAATGCTTAATGAGCTTCATTTTACTCCATTTTTCATTTCCATAGCATTTTATTTTGTGGAACAAGTCATTATTGTCGCAGGAGCTTGTTTTGTTTTAATTTCCGGTCGATGCCAGCTGTGGGCGTGTGGCCGCCCTCGAGGCCTCCCGCCCTCGCCTCAATAGGGACCTCACATACACTATGCGCTTCTTTGATCGAAATGTGGATGACATGTGAAACAAATTGCTGGCGGATACAAGAATCGTGTGCCGCAAGGTAATCATACTTGATTACTCTTGGATAAATATGTACTGTCATGTGTGTCCTCTGGTTGTGACAATAATGGACATATAATCAAATCAAAAATCTTTTATCCACCCTAAGGCGCTCAGGGAACACGTATATAACGTCACATACTAAATATAAACCGGTTAAAATAACCACCGGTTACAAGAAAAAACCTGGCAGGTGAAGAAAAGGCGGCTTCCACAAACTATTCCCATTCATCAGTTCGTTCATATGAATTTGATGCAAATACTCAAAACATATCATCTTTTAATTTGGAGCGCAGTGTACTAAGCAATGTACTAATTGATACAATGTATGATAATGAGCCGATACATAATGTAGTTACGTACGAATGGGACGCTAAGCGAGTAATCCATTGGAAACAATTAAATCGTTTCAATTTAATTAACGCGATTGTATCGGGAGGCTCGATAAGGACAATTAACATTCGGGACAATAAAAGGTGGCGTCCGCGGAGCACGGGGGGTCGCGGGGGGCCGCGGGGGGTCGCGGGGCGCCCGATGACAACGTGCAGATAAAAACATAATATATTGCCGTGTTTTTTAATAGCGAAAGGGTTCGCCGCGGGCGAGTCGATACGGGCCGAGGAGAAAATTGGATTTTCGATAAAAATGGTGATTCGGGTCCGTCGGAGCGGCGGTGAAATATTTGCAGCCGGTGATGTGGCCTGCTCTTAAATTAAACCGCGCTCGTGGAGATGTAAGACTGATGCGCACACAGGACCAAGATGAAATGCTCCCCCCTGGACCCGCGCGCAGGGGGGGGGGGTTGAATAATAACACCACAGTCAATGATTTTGTTTTAAAGATTGTCAATGGATTAGCGAACACTTGACGATTAATTAATAAGTCGCCAGCTTGTATCGAAGGCGATGAATACAGATCTCTCATGACATAGAGCAGTTGTCTTCTAGAAGTTATAGGGCGTTGTGACTATATATATTTTCATGTCGATGCGATTTCAGAGGTATGTAAGTCTAGAGAGAACTGGCGCTCTATACTCTCTGCCTACCCCGTTAGGGACTTGGCGTGATGATATGTATGTATGTATGTATGTATGTCGTTGCAATAGAACAAATACTCACTCCGAAATGTTTTATGGGTTAATGATAGTGTCATTAATAATATAAATAAAACCAGAACGTATTTACATTGTACGGGTATAAATGTATCGTTACAGCTGATTTTTATGAGAAAATAATAATAATTGTTATTAGCTCCCTTGTACTGTGCCCCGTCACATATTCAAGGAACTGTTCCTGAGTCAGTCACACACACACTGGCGCGTCATTACAGTCCTGCACACGTTAGCTCGCGGGGGGCGCGGGGGGCGCGCAACAAATGACCCGCGCGCACACCTCACGGCTCACATAAACACGCTGTACTGTACAGTAGGGACCCTTCAGTGAGCTGCTTTAAGCTCGCAGAGCCGTAGAGGCGGACTGGCTTAAGGCATCTGAACATTCAAGATTTCCACCCGAATTGCCAAATGCGAAGCAAGGAGGTTTTGTATTTTTCCTTCACGGTGAAGAAAGCTATGCTATGCTAGGCTACATCACCCGCGTTAAATGTGGCACATTAATGATTGCAGCTCCCTTGGGTAGGCATGATGATGTATAGCATATAGGCTACCGAAAGTCACTATCTAATGCAAATATATTTAGTATCTCCTAAAAATAGCAGTCAACCAAACACTCTGCCTCATAATAATATTAGTATTTAAAATATATAACCATTTATGTAAAAAAATAATTTAAACATGTATGTAAAGCCATATTTGAAATTCGGAGAGAGACTCGCAATATGTCGCGTTGACACTTAAATATAAAGTCCGGATCGTCTGACTCTACATTTGTTCTCTACTCAAAGTGCGTATTCTGTCCGTCCGCCAAGTACTCACCGAGTCACCAGAGAGAATTGACTGCCAATTCTCTCTAGACTTACTCCTCTTTCGTTTCATCCCAGTCATCGAACTATTATTTTTATACCACTTGGGTGGCAAACAAGCATGCGGTCCGCCTGATGGTAAGCGGTTACCGCCGTCTATGGACGCTTGCAACACAAAAGGGTATCACTATCACGCGTTGCCGACCCTGCATGAATCTTTGACACCCTCCTTGAAGAACTCCATGCTGTACTCTCCAGGGAAAACCTCAACTGATGTTATACATTTATATAATGTACTATTTGACGACATTAGTAGATTGTACTTCCCCCACATGTCAATGGTTGCTTTGCTTAAGTACAAGGAAAAACACTGCACGAAATAAACTATTATATTGTAATGAGGCGACAATGGCCACGAGTGGGAGTATGTACATTGGTCCAGCAACGAGCTAGCGAGCTTAATGAGCACAATTCCTTCACGTGTATTGTTCACGGAGGCTGGATTACTGAACCAATTTCTCCCAAACTTTTTCATGAAGCCTAAACTTTTTATCCCGGAAAATTGGGAACTCTTCCAGGGATTGGACAAACACAGCGATACCGTAACGTATGAAGTTTATATCGGGTTATTGTTCGCAATTCAATCTTTATTTGTTTCCTTGACTTGCTTTAGCGAAGCTTAGTATCCGGTCGCAGTGTATTATAATGAAGTATTGGAAGTGTATACCCACGTGGTCAGCACGAGCCTCACGATAACATTGTATATACATACTTAGGACCAAACAAGAACAGTTATAACACAATAATACTGTTCATATCCTCACGCCTTCCCATAAGGGTACCCAAAGGGGTAGGCAGAGGTGTATAGGTAATATATAGGTAATAGGTAATACCCACACACCCACTTTCCGCCAGAGGTATATTAGGTGCCAACGTGACAGATAGCGAGTACATCGCCGTTACTCCAGCACGACTATACAGACGACAGTTATTTCTGTACTTTTAACTGTGCTAAAACATGAAGATGAATAGTAGAGTCGTCTAGAAATTGAATCTACACTTCTCTATTTCTAGACGACTCTACAGACATTGATTGAAGCCCTAGCAAAGCCGTATGAAATAAACATGTCCTAGTATTAGTAATAGGAAACTAATATCTACCATACAGATATCTCTCAGTGAGGATCGAACAAGCTACCTTCAGACAACCACTCAGCTATAGAGCTATCATTACCGGCTATTTGTATAGTATATGAATGTGACAGAAACGTGATGTGTGTCAAGTACAGCCTGCCTCGTCGGCGGAGGTACAGATAGCACACTCGGTGTGACGACGCGCTGGGTCGCTTCCGGCCTCTCACACACTCTCGGCGCCGTCCTCTCATTAACTAACGGGCCGCACGTGGACCCTGTACACTAACTGTACTTATATGTCATAGTGTATGGACCCATGCAGCCACATATTACAATCTGATATCTGATGAAGCACAAGGGCATCGCTACTTAAGTGGTAGCTACATGAAGCACACGTCCTCTACAATCGTTGGTAAGCCCGGATCCGATCTATACTTATAGAAGTATAGATTAGTATAAACTAATATTATAAAGAGGAAAGATTTATATGTAAATATGTAACGAATTGGCTCAAAATTGATTTGAAAAAACATTTGAAAAATTTGCATTTTTCAGCATGTCCAGTACGACAGATTAGAAAAATTCTTTCACCATTGGAAAGCTACATTCACCCTGAGTGACATAGGCTAGATTTATTCTTATAAAAAAAAATATGTCCATCCATGCGAAGCCGGGACGGACCGCTAGTATTATATATAATATCTATATGGATATACAACATTAACGGTAAAACAGCAACAAGATTTCACAAAAGAGGATCAAGTCGACGACAATTACTCCTATGACACACTTCTAACTTAATCCGTTCAGCATCGCGCATAGGCGACTCTCCCCCACGCTAGCCTGATGTCTCGCCCACCATGATCACGACCGCGGCCAGCGCCCTGACTTGGTGTCGGAGTGACATGCTCAGCAGCCAGCGTGGCGTGGCGTGGCGTGGCGTGGCGTGGCGTGGCGTGAGGGGAGCCGCGTGACGAGGGTCGACAGCGGGCGCACGCGGCGGCGGCCGAGGCCCGCACAAATTGACGTTTTGTACACGAGCGGCGTGACGTCACTCACAATGAACATCACATTTTTGTTATTTGCGCGAATTATAAAGCCAACGGGATTATATAGGAGCCCAAGAATGGGAAATAGCGTTGCTGTCAACATGACAGACATAATTAAATTGTAGGCGAAGGGTTATTGCCCTAAAGTTGAAAGGGCACCATTATGTTCGTCCCGTATGTCGGGAGGCGGCCAACACCCTGTACGCGGACATACCAGAAACATATGAAAACTCGCTAGTGGCCGTATTGGAGATAGGCTCACTAGCAAAGTAACATTCGTAGAACAAACTAACAGGAACTGTGTACGGTTAATTATATAATATAAATAAAACGGTAATTTTCATGGTCGCTATTATACCTCTCCCCTCTCTCCTCTCTTCGCTTACGGAATGACAACTAGTCAAACAAAAATATTATGCCAATAGAATAAAACTACTATCTACAGTGCGCCGAATCCGAGTGAAGCGAATTACTTCGAACTTTACTCTAAGTTATTCCAACTTCGTTTGTTCCCAATAATGCAAATAAAGCCTATTAAATCGAACTAGCTAAAGGCAAATACCTCACGTATTGCCTTAACCTCTAGCTTACACTCAATATACTAACAATGAGTCATCTTTCTCAAAATATACGCCATATTAATTCCCTTTATTTATACTGCCACAGAAATTTGAACCTTATCTGCTTGAGGGTAGAATTTGCATAAGAGTTACGCCATGATTATGTTAATACGCGACTATTATAACTGATATCGTTATCTGTAGGCAACTGGGGCAAGAGTTCATTCATTAATTCTCTCCAAGCGGAGGCAGTTATTGCCCGGAGTGTCTCCGCGTAGAGACTCCGCGTAGTGACTCCGAGTGAGGACCAGCGTCGCCTCTCATTACGAGTAGCGGGGACTGACCAACAATATACATATAACTCGCTGGGCCCTGCAATTTTACCTGCGTTAAATTAGATTTAATAGAAAGATATTTTTTGGAATATAACTTAATCTAGGTTAAGCCAGCCAATTAATCTAACTCTGTGCCAAGTTATAGCCAATTTCGTTCAGAAGTTTTTGCGTCGTCGGGGACAATGACCCTGCCGAACTTTCCCATTTATAATATTACTATCTTGTAGAATAAACTCGTGACGCCTCTACGACTCGCAAATCACGATTTTATCAGTACATAAATGAATAATGATTACCCCATCATTACACGGAACGTTGCACCATTGATGTAATTAACGGCTTTATTGCCAAATATATTTTGCGCCAACGTGACAGATTACGTCATCACCATCAGGCAACAACACTTGGAACTTATTATCACACGAATGCAGACTTCCTTCCTTAATTAAATAACATAGTTTCGCTACCGGCTTCGAAGTCCACAGAGACCTGGCGCTCCACTCTGCTCACTCTCTCTGCTTACCTACTCTACTGCTTATATTTTGTAATATTCCCTTTGAACCTATAAGCATTAGTATTTTTTCAAACTAATATGAAGAATATTTGAAATAGCACTGACGTGTACATAAACAAATTGGCTTAGATGAAGACTTGCTAACGTTGCGCGTAGGCATTATGTCTTTCGGCCAGTAAGGCTTTATAAGTTATTGTCTGTAACGGTGTTTACAGCCGACGCGGCCCCCAGTGGCATCGAAGGTACAAGTACCCGCAGAAAGTTGCCCGCCCTCGCCGCTGGGACAAAGGCAAGATTTATGTCCTCAAGGCGGTGGCGGGCGGACGCCACTTGTTACAACTTACTGACCACTGCCACTGTCCGCGGACGTGAAGGAGGAAAGATCTTTCTTTGTCGCATAATGGAATCAGTGCAAATGTCTGTTTACACTTGCGAGGGTGTGGGGAAGGAGATGAATACGACAGGTCGATACAGTATTGGAACAGAAAACAGCACAAAATGATTTGGTGATATTAGCGAAAAATTTACCAAAGATTGATCTGAATAAATAATTTAGTAAAGAATAAAGCATTTAGTAGATTAAATTGTAAGAGCAGGCAGATATAGCGCCATTCCAATCTAGGATCACACACTTCTTCCTGCTCGTCTCCGTTCATCAACGCTGCCATACATGCTCACCTTCAAGTGTGGCAGGCAAACATGTGGTCCACCTCATAGTAAGCGGTTATTGTCGCGTGTCAACGCTTACAACATCTTGATGATTTATCTCATTTCATCTAGTTTTAGCGTGAATTATTTCGCATTTAGTATATCAGTAGGAATATCTTTTTCCTTACGTGTTTCTATAAATACTCTCGGTAATAATTAAGGGATATAAAAAGATCCAATTAATATATACTAAATCCACGTCGATGGGCTCTTAGTGGAGGTATTTAATTTGCTCCTTCTTTGAGGACGTATCTGACGTCCAAATTAACGAGAATCGGACATATTTTGGGATTAATTAAGTATCAATTTGTGTTGGGATGGATTATTACAATATTGCGCTATAGAAGTATAGAAATGAACCGAGCAGCGGGCGATTGGCTGAGTGGGTATCGTGATTGTATTAGTTGGGCTTGCACGTGCGAGTCGGGTCGCGAGATCCTCCCAGGCTCGCTCGGCAAACATTGCCCCGCGTCCAACACCGCATCCCATTGACCATCTGACTTTTAGTTTAATATCTAAATCAACGATTTCTATTTCGCGATTATTTATAGGAAGGAGCAAGGAGCAAGAATAGGAGCAAACACAAAGACGACTGAGAAAAAATCATACATATAGATGTAATAGGAGACGAACAGATCCAACATCGTTCATATTGATAACGTTTTCTGTGGCTGAGAGCATGATACCTACAGCCTCGTGGGAAGGCTCATCTGTGAGACTAGACTGCTATGAGCCTTGGTGGCAAGTAACTTGAGTAAGCGTCTGCAATGCTATGGCTGCAAATTTGTATCCTGACTATCGTTGCTACATGAGTTATTTAAACGTAAAAATAACGTTTCTACGTTGAGCAGACGTTTGGGAAGAAACTCAGAGATTTTAATAGAGGTTGTCGCAGACAATAGGACGGGTATATATGATAGTGCACATAAAAATATGCTGCACCGATAAAGTTATACATGGAGAATCTAACGTGTTCATTTATTTATGTCATTAATCGTTTCGGAAAAAAGCCTATAAAGTCATGACTCAGATAAAATATAACTCCCTTAAAAATACTTTAATTGTGTTATCTTTGAAGCTATTACTTTTATTGCATCGTCTTGAGGATATATTCCCAACTGCTGTATACAAACAGCTTTATAGTGTAACCATGCTTGAAGCAGCCCCGCCGCCAAATACATCTTGGGCGGAGGATATTGACAGAACTTCGCCTACGACAACGACGACGAACGCGAACACAGAGAGGGTCTGTTAATTAAGTATTCTATCTCATGAAGGTGTAATATGACACCACTAAGCTCCGCAGATTGCTTTACTTAATAAATACTGGAGTTCAAGCAAACTAATTTCTCTGGCAAAAGTAAATTAGGCATTTCTATATTAGTCGTGAGGGCCCCTAAACGGTTGTTTGAGCAATCAGTTTAATTTCCCCGATTAGAGCTTGGTCCCACTGCGAGCGGCTAACGACGCCCGCCTAACTAGTGTCGAACAGACAAACACTTGTACCGGCTGGCTATTTAACTTGTGTTCACTTCACGCTAACGGTCCGCAGTTTGTCGAGCCACTGCCTGTACACAAGCGCACGGCTCCCACTGATTGGGGAACTAACTTTCAATGCGCTCGGGTGGACATTCATCTTAATTCGCATCGTAAGCAGAATCTCAGAATGCTGTGTATCGTATCATACGCTTCTTCATCTCTGCAGTATATTTATATCAATGCTTATCTATTTATTGATTAATAGTGCCACTAAAATTGTTGACACCAAAAACAAGCTTACAACTATGTACATGGCAGACATCTGTGAATGTGGTTGGAGTTCAATAATTTTGGATCGAAAATCTAAATATCTCTTCATCTCCACATGATTTAAATATGAAATGTCGCTCAATCAAAATGAACTGAAATGGCAAGTAAGACCCGCGTATATCGTAGCCTGTCGGCGCTTTCTATAAGTTACTCCACTTATAGAAAGCGTTGACGAGTCACCACACGATTCCATTATCAGAAAACACACTTTTCTAAATGTAAATATGTTACATTTTAGAACGTTATTAGTAACCTAAAACCCAATATATTTTTTTATAATTTCACAAAACTCAATCAAGTGGTTAGCACTCACGTAGCTCGTAGCACTTGTGTAGCTAATCCGTAGCACTTATGTAGCCACGTCGTAGCACGCGCTACGTCTGAGGCCATTACCAATCAATGACCCTCATAATCACCCCGAATGAGACGATGCTCGGCCTAAAGCTAGGGTTGCCGCTATATGGATTTCTATTTATATTATTAAATATTTTAATATATTGACTATTATTTGACACGTGGGTGTTGCTGGATTCCGTGAAAGCATTTTTAAGCACGATTTTTTATTCCAACCTTTAAAATTAGAAAAACCTGACTTGTAAGCGGTGTTACGTCCGCATTACCTCAACCCAAAATAAAAGAGTTAATTAAACTCGTCCAAACTCCGAAATCCGCTGAAATTGTATAGCTTAAATGGAAATAGCTGGGTGGATATTCTCTTTAGTTCCGCTTTTGATGTTGAGCCTAGACCCCGCGTTAATAAGTTTTTAACTTAAATTACTGAACGTTAACACATAATTTTGACTCCTTTTTTGAATTACACTTTTGAAGTTAAATATCGTAGCGGGTTGTTAACACAAGGAAAGTAATAAAGCGATTATTTAAATTCAAGGCTTAGGATATTATATTTCCTGATATTGACGTTATTCGATTATGGCGATTGCTGTACTGAAATCGCAATTGTCATATCACCTGCAAGGAGGGCATCGTGTCTGGCCAACCGGAAATCCAAGTGTCCCATTTAGAGACGTATGGCACACGTGTACAGACTAAGTTATGAGTAACGCATAGTGCGATGGGCTATGTGGCATACCCAATAGATAATTGTAACGTCTAGTTCTTATCTAGGAATTTATATGTACCGTGGTTTTACGACATTTAAATTTTAAATTAACTTTTAAAATACAGACTTTAAATAACTACATTTAGTTCCAAGTGTTCCAACCGTGTGCTCTAAGTAAGCGGGCACCAAACTCGCTACCCATAGATCTCAACCTCGATATTCAAAACATTTGGATACCAGACCATACACGGACTATATACCTATGACATTATGTACATGACAATTGGTATTATGTAACTATATGTATTGGTATTTAAATGTTTTCATACACCAACGCCGTACTTACGGCGGACCGCATGCTTGTTTGCCAACCAAGTGGTATAAAAAAAAGGCACATCGCGATGCCACACGACACATATATAAAATTGTCGACAGCCCTACTTCGGTGTAACATCTGCGCACACCATCAGGCGATAGATGGCGCTGGGAGCGCCACGTGACCAGTGCCACACACCTCATTGCTCGTCTTAGTGACGTCTTTGCGAGGTAATAAAATATAATGGGACGCTGAGATACCACAGTCGAGTTGAAGGGGACTGGAGTGACATGACATATCGCTGGGAGATAATAGCAGATATTGGGACAACGGTTGGAGGATATACCAATGTGAACGCTCTTTTTCTCGTATCTCCTCTCCGTATGAGGTACGAACCTATTAAGGCGGTGTATCATATTTGTGGTTTATATTAGTGGGTGTGTGGGTATTACCTATACACCTCTGTCTACCCCTTCGGGGACCCTTGTGGGAAGGCGTATCATATTTGTGGTTATATACACCCGTTATATACATTACATGGGTCCCCGAAGGGGTAGGTTGAGGTGATATTTTAGGTGTCAACGTGACCGATGGCGAGTCCATCTGCCTTCGAATTTCTTCTCAAAAGTTTGCAGGTTTCGTCTTGATATTGTCTTTCACCGTAAAGCTCGTGGTGTGATTAATCACTGTACTTAAGTTCAGTAAAACTCATTGGTACAGTCGGGATTTGAACGGAAAGTCCATCTTTATGTTGCAGTCAACTACTAGAACCACTCGGCCACTAGGGTTATTATATTTCCGGTTACTTATGATATTATTAGTACCACATTAATGTCAGCAACATTGTGTGTATAAGCGTCCACGAAGCCTGCTCCCATGGCAGTAGGGCAACCAAACATTTAAGAACGATGTATGACGACAATGTCTCACAAGAATAGAAAACTCACGAGGTTGTCCCTTCCCAATTTGTTCAATAAATGGAAAACAAAATATTTCGATATGTGTAGTAAATATTGTGTGCAATAAATTGTGAAGCATGGGTTAGGTATTATGCCGGTGTCCCTCAGGCGCGTACGGGGAATTAATTCGATACTGCGGGGTGGCTGTGTTAGCGGGAGCGTTGAACACCGCAATCATATATAATATTGGACGGAAAGTATTTGTAATAATAGTAATAAGTATTTGTAATTAAGAAAAATGGTATAACGAACAGCAAATCAATGAGTGGTTAACAACACACATTAACAACATTTATCCGCTTAATATTTCATCATCAAAATATCATCACGCCGAGTGCCTCACGGGGTGGGCAGAAAAGGTAGGGTGACAGTTCTAGTCCCACAGAGCGTCAAGGACGCATGCAGGCGAAGATTTAGGATACACAGGTAAGATAATAATTTTAGATATTGATAAAACGTTCCTGCCGAAGCATGCGATGTCAAGCGAGTGCCAACACAATTCATTTAGTGTTTATTCATTAAAGAGAATATAATAATAGTGTTATAATAATGTTGTCCTGCCCGCCCGCAGTGGGCCCCGCCCCCCGCCGCCCGCCCCCCGCCGCCGCCGCCCGCTGATTACCTGTCTTACTCCATTTGATATCGGTGCGTTTGGTGACACGCGCCGCCCTACATATCACATGTACGAGTATTCTACGTGACATTGCACACTGCCTTGACAAATAACTCATTATTTGGGAGCTAACGAGCTGCTCGTATATCCTGCTCGAGGGATTGGGCATTACTTCACCCGACCGAGTACAGTTACCATCAGCGTACTTCGCCGCTCGCAAAGAAGAAAATATTACCTTTTGTGGGGATTAACTGCCCATTAGGGCGTCTTCAAACCTCAATATTATAAAAAATATTGAAGTATAAAGTACACCGTACCCAGTGAACCATTGTATTGGCAAAAGTTATTTTGTGTAGTTCGTTGAGAAGTAGCGGCCTTTATCTTCGAGGCCTTCATCAGATCTTCACAAAGTGGACCAATTTGTAAGTATACCCTTCCAAGTTTTGTGAATGGCTACGAAAAAGTAGCGCTGTGTGGAAGAATTTGTATCTGCCCGACTGGGGCAGGACCTCCACCTTGTAGAAGTCCGTAGCCAAATAACACAATTTATTGTGTTGTGTTCCTACGTGGTAAATAAGGTTTCCAGTAATGAGCTCCTTGGGGAGGGGGGAGGATTGTTATATTGTGCTGGCAGCAGAGAGATTAGTCCTATGATGCTGTCAACACAGTATAACTCTCCGAACATAGAGTGGCAACACGCAAGTGATACTTCGGTATCGTTAGCGTAAATAGGCTACGGTAACCGTTTTCCATCAAGCCGTATGCTTGTTTGCCACTCTTGTTGTATACATATATATATATATATATATATATATATATATATATATATATATATATATATATACATATAGTACGATCTACTGCCAATACTACTTCGCCTCCGTTGTAAGTGAGTCGATAGTAGGTATTAATTCGAGAGCCATTTATAGCAAAAACCATCTGCCAACTGATATTACGTGGCATTGTTAAAAATGAATATTTTCTCATCCTCCACGCGTCATTGCGCCTGGAGTATCTCGCTCGAACCTCTCTACCAAACTTGCAAAACTATAAAATTCTACAAACAGTTCGAGCACAAAGAGTGAGACTGAAAACATTTCGCCAGAAATTATTTCAAAGCGAACTAAAAATAATGAAGTCTTTGTACACGGCGAAGGGTTGGAGGCGACTTCAGCCATTCGAGGACTCCAAACATTTGCACAGCTCTCGGCAAAAATGGTTGGCGCAGCTTAGCAGGACAATTAATTGAGTAATGAATGGCTGGCTGCGAGCGAGGGCTGCCTGCGCCGAGGCAAAAACGTGGCTCGCTGCGACAAAGGAGGCTCTATTGGGGCGTGAGGTGGCTTGCACGGAGATTGTTGGATTAATATAGCTATACAGGTGATAAGGAGTTGATAACGCCGTCTCGGATGGTTCAGGGCGGCTTCGACCCTACTCGCACATAATAGGTATTTGATTCTCCTATACAAACATAGACAACTAGGTATTGTGTTACTCTATGGAAATGTTATCACGCGTTAGAATTTTTTCAATTCAATATTCATACGGGCATTTAATATTATATTAAAAGCGAGTATTGTACCACGAGGGCCGCCATCAATAAAGGCTGAAAAAGGCCTCTAAGGACAAGCCCCGAGGCTGCGCACTAATTAATCGCTTTCGGAGGAAAACAACCCTTGATAGACCGTGTTGCATGCTTTTCAATTTTAACGAAATTGTTAATTAGCTTGGATTACAATAATATTGTAACATGTACTTTTTGGTACATGCGTCATAGAGTTGTTTTACAAACGTGAAAATTTGTTAATTTTACTTAAGTGGATAAATAAAAAACTCATATGTACCCCTGGGGCTGAATCTGCACCATATATTTAAATTAGTAATAGTGAGCCCAGTCGGCTACTGCGGCTGTGACATCACCCTTAAGTGTTTGCTCCTAGGGGCCTACTCCCCGCTGCTCGGCCTCCAGCCACGACGCTGACAGCAGCGAGCACTCAGGACGAGACGGGTGGTCGCCGTTGTCGCTAAGACACTTTGTACACACAGGATTTTTTGTCGTTTCGACAATTCAAAATCATCTTTTTTAAAATGGCATATAATATTTTCATAACGTTTTCGTTTATCCTGTGTGCGATTAATGCGAAAGGGTAGATTTATTGACGTCATATATAACAAGCATTCTTAAAATATGATTGTAATAAACAGTCACGGTGAGGCTCTGTACAGGATAAAACGATGGCACCTCCATTACAATGACACCTCCATTACAATGGCACCTCCATTACAATGACACCTCCATTCTCGATACCGGCGAGCACTCGTATGGACAGGTGAAGCAATATTAATGAAGCAAAAGCTGTCTAGAGAGCTGGCGCTCTCCTCTCTCTGCCTCCCCTGTGAGGACGCGGCGTGATCTTATGTATGTACGTATGTTTTAAATTGAACATGTATATTCTAATCGCAGCCTTTCCTCCTTGCCTAGCCATGAGTTGATCTATTTATATTATTTGGACTACCAACAGATGATATACATAAAATACACTTAATATTAATATGATTTGTATTCATCTACTCATAGATAATAACATCTTACAAGTTCCAAATAACTAAGGACAATACGCAGCCAAGATACCCTGTGACACTTGCATCATGAACGGATTCATTCCACCCTCAAGGCCCGAGGCCCGAGGCCCGAGGCCCGAGGCCCGAGGCCCACAACAATAGCCCTTCTAGTACACAATCTATTTATGGGAAACACTATTGAAAAGGATTGTTTAAATGATTGTTGATTTGTCCTACAGAAATTGGACCCTTCACGCCGGCAGTCGCCGGGTGTAATCTCCTAACCTATTTACATTCCATTCAAATCCCTACCTGCGCCTGCCACCCCAGGGCGGCGCCCTGAGAGAGCCTGTGAGCGGAGCGGGCGGAGGAAGACGTATATGTCAAGCATTGCTCTGCTTTGGTTCGAAGGTTACTAAATAAACAATTGAGTTTTTAACTGAATTCAATACAAAATGTTGTCATGTTTCACCATTGAATCGTATGGTTGTGCAATCATCTGTTCCCTTGAGGACATTCAACGGATGTTAGCGAAATACTTTGATAACACGTATGGCAGCGATACGTGGCCTAGTTGCCGTTGACAACATTTGCGTAATATAGAGAAAAAGTTCACATAAAACTAAATACCTGAACTGCTCGAAACTGGCAAGCATGTATGAAGAGACTGATGAATGTGGATGTAGCGAAAGAGGTCTGTATGCGCGAACTGGCGCTCTTCTCTCTCTGCCTACCCGCAAGGGACTCGACGGGATGATATGTGTATAATCAACGTTTACTTACTCATTCTATGAAGAGGTTACATTAAGGATTACATAGCTAATGGCGTCCGACGATCTCATCCATATTGTATACAGCACACAGTACGTGTAACATACACCCGCAAACATGACTTCTAAACACAAGTCACACAACTGAATAGAACAAATAATAGATAGCCCTAAAGCAGCCCCGGGGGTCACACAACGACGCCATCAAGGCTCCCAGTATAAGTGCGTGCGTAAATATTTTACTTCCATTGTCGATCGTAAATTAAATATGCACCAAACGCTACCGCTCGTCAGTGTGTCCGCACCCTGCGCCGCGACACTACTGCTGGCGCCCGTTGAGGTCTGCCTCAGGTATACACTTGGGTTTTGTTATTCAGTAGGTGAGGTCTAGTGGCATTGGCTTTAAATCAATTTTAACCAACATGACAATCAATTATCATAATGAGTACTCAAAATCGACTATAATTGTGGATTAAACGGTTATGAAAGTCTAGAGAAAAATAGTACACTGATCTCCCGATAGGGTTCCATAGGTCAATTTGTATGGAATTGTCCCAAGGTAAATAAATAAATAATTATTTATTTATTTAGACCGAAGTCCATAATAAACTTGTGTACTTTGACGAAATAGATAAAAAAAATGCGACAGTATGTGCAAGACCAGAAGGAGGAAGACCATGGTCTAACTACCCAGATCAAATCGATCGGACTCGAACCCGACGAACATGTATGAAGAGACTGATGAATGTGGATAGCAAAAGAGGTATGTAAGTCTAGAGAGAACTGGCGCTCTATCTCCCTCCCTCTGTTAGGGACTCGACGTGATGATCCTATATATGCATGCATTTACTTTAATATCTCAAATCATAGTATTGAGTTTGTGTGGGTTCCAAAAGCTTTTATGGAGCCTACATTGTACCTGAAGATGAGTCCATGTCGCCTGTTCGCTGCAGACAGTATAGCATTGTTTCTCTACACAAGGGTTGAGTGCACGGCTTCAGTGCCTGCTCATCATGTTCTTTAATATCATGTGTAGAGGTCGAGGGGCCACGTGTATGGCGTCTTAACGTGAGCCATAAAACGGTCCTCCAGATACGAGCAGGTCCCTTCCGTGGCCTTCACGCTAAGCGTCCTCTTTATTCCTCTCGTATTTACAACCTTTTCAATGTATGTAGTCTGGTATACTTTTAAAGGTAACATTATGTTTTAGTATAGCGATACAATACACGCAACAGGATAAGATCCCCCGTGAACCGTTTATGTTTCCGTAGTAACAGTAAGCCCATGTTCAGAATGGACCCATGGAATACATTCAAAAAAACTCTATCAATGAAATCACATTTTACACGTGAGAAACGGCACTACCAGTATGTATGTATGTATGTATGTATGTATGTATGTGTGTGTATAAGGCAGTGGTTCGTCCCCTCAAGTGCCGCTAGCGGAGCGCCTCGTCAGCTCGGACTCTTTAATTAAATACAGGTCAACCAATGTATGGCCAACATTGGCGACGCCTTGGTGGCTGGTGCAGGATAATAACGTCAGACACACGCTGTATTATAGCTGTGTATGGCGTTAGCGGGCAAGGTGTTGACTATATAGGGATGAGATTATACACTGTTAAAATTATTACGAGTTAGCATTAATTACGTGTCTCCTTGAGGGGGGGGGGGGGGACGGTGACAAATGATGCTAAACGCTTTATCGTGCCTCGGGGTGGCAGCATCCCGCCACATGTATGGGGCGATTTTGGATTCATTCAAATTCATTATGAGAAGAAATTCAAAGGCGTATGTATAATCGTGCTGGGATGGACTCGCCATCTATCACGTTGGCACCTAATATACCTCTGGCGGAAAGTGGGTGTGTGGGTATTACCTATACACCTCTGCCTACCCCTTCGGGGACCCTTGTGGGAAGGCGTGAGGATATATTATTATATTATTATTACATTGCTATAGTTTAGCACATAAGCCTGGCTACGATTACTAGCATTGTGATACTTTTGCTAATGCTTGTTGAGAGTTCCCTTGTGCTAGTAGGATGCGGCTACTGCCAGCTCAAAACCATGAGGAGCTCTAGCACCTTTGCAACGCTTACGTGTTCAATGGGAAGATTGATAGAACAGTTGCGTCCTGAGTCTCATATAATAAATAACAAACCGTCAGTTTTAGGTAGATTACCCGCCTGTTATCTGTTTGCCTCGTGACCAACGCTCCGCTCGGCAAACCGAGCTAAACTTGTTAAGCCGCGGGGGTTTGATGTATGCCCATAAGTGTATCCGGTTGAAGCGGCGATTGTCGGTTCGATCCCGGCATCGGCGCGTATCCACGCTGAATAACGATGAGACGGCGCTCGTACCGCGCTCGGCCGCCGTTAGCTGGCTCGCTGCACTCACAGTTGGCTGATACAAGCACATATTGCATCTACACTATGATGTGTATTATTTATTTGTTTCGATATCTCCAACAAACTAATTAAACACAGTATTCAAGTGTTACAGGAGACACAACATGCTTTTGATACATACCAACAAGAATGGTGGAACCACAAAAAGTTACAAATTAATAGAATCATTAAATCATGAAGAAATAAATAAAAATTTAGTGTTCACCCAAACTACATTCGTGAGCCAGCATCATACATACATCATACATACGAATTGTATTGATTGTGAGAGACTAGGTAAGAAGCTTCCTTCAACAGACTTTTGGGCTTTACCAGAACTGTATAGTAGGAGAAATCTTTGCCGCCTGAATGGTATGGTATATACGTATAGCTCGAGGCGACCATTGCCGGTAACCGCTTGACATCAGGCGAAGTCCTTTTTTTTTTTTTATACAACTAGAGTGGCAAACAAGCATACGGGCCCACCTGATGGAAAACGGTTACCGCAGCTTATTTACGCTTGCAATACTGAAGTATCACTTGCGCGTTGCCACTCTGTGTTCGGAGAGTTGTGTTGGCCACACAATGGGACTAATCCCTGTGCTGCCAACACAATATAACAATCCTCCCCCTCCCCAAAGAGCTCATTACTGGAAACCTTATTCACCACGTAGGAACACAACACAATAAATTGTGTTATTTGGCTACGGACTTGTATAAGGTGGAGGTCCTGCCCCAGTCGGGCAGCTCCGAATTAGAACAGTGCCTGTGCTTTAGCAAAAAAAAAAGTATAGTTGGTTCTTTGAGCAGATGGCTCGCATACGTTATTTAGAATTTGATCTCAACGCCTGCTGAAATCCAGCTTATAATATATATTCTATGTGAATAATTTCGAACAATCCAATGAGCATAGCTAAGTTATTTAAATGCAGTAGTACAATTTCAAATTACATTTAGTCCACAGTAAAGTTGGAATCCTAAATCCAGTGGCATTTGGACTATTTCATCCAATATGCAGATTACACTGAAACTTGGAGCTGTATAAATAAAGTAGCGTAGTTTATTGGGACCTCAGCAGCCTTAGGGCCAGCTCTGAGGCCGCTTTAAGGTCTGACATGAATTTTTCATCAGAACACTTTGTTACTTTGTATCCGAACATGTAACAACTTTTTTTACTGCGCAAAGCTTTATTATAAATCTTGTGCTTTGTAAATTGAGTGATTTTAAAGATAGGTGTGGGCTCTGTTTGAGCTAAAACACTGCCCCATTGGGGTAGTAGGTACTCATCATCATCATCATATCATCACGCCGAGTCTCTAACGGGGTAGGCAGAGAGTATAGAGCGCCAGTTCTCTAGACTTACATACCTCTTTAACTTCGTCACATTCATCAGTCTCTTCATACATGCTCTCATGGTTTCGAGGACTCTTGACGTTCCCGTCCTTTCGTCGTCCGATTCATATCAGTTGCAACTACAAACAGTAAACTCCCTGGCAGTTTGTTAGTTTGCTTTCCACTTGCTTTCAAAGTGTTTAAATACTAACACACTACTAATGCTAATTATAATGTTTGTTGTTGGTTGCATACATGCTATTAAGACAGTTCTCAATGGACTGTTCATTTCCATTTTCATTCATAAATAATATTTATATAAGATCTTAAACATCCACATTCACATCCGCGGATGTGAAAAAAATCGACATCCGCAACATCCCTGATTTGAACTTGCAATCTTTTTCGTTGCAGGCAAATCGAACCACTCGGCCATCGCGGCTCGTGTGATTAACCTTTTAGATATATAATAATAATTTTGAGATGAAACCCAACTCATCTGTAAGATGAAAGGCCGTGGGGAAGAGTTACAAATCATATAAAGTATAGCCTCGCTTAGTACCCACTAGTCCGAGCACTAGTTTGGACTCCGTATTGAGAGTGACTCCCGGCGCAATTTCATTACGAACAGTCGTAAAAGTGCAAAATGCATTCAATCCCTTGTCTTCTCATTTCTTTTAGTACATTCAATGTCGTTAAGTTCCTGGTGCAGTAATGCTCGGGATCAGCCGGGCTCGTTGTATCCGGGTAAGGCGGGCAAATGGGTTCCATAATTAATTTAATTGTCGTTGCCTGCCTCATCGGCGGCTTACAACCTGTGCACCGAGCCAGCAGTTGCTCTACAGCGCCACTGAACACTCCTCAAACACTGAGTATACTTAAGGTTGTGCAGCGTCCATAGTAATCGTAGCATTCATATAAATCTCGTGTATCAAATGTATTATTTCTGATAAATACTGTATTTGAAAGTATATATATCCTCACGCCTTCCCACAAGGGTCCCCGAAGGGGTAGGCAGAGGTGTATAGGTAATACCCACACACCCACTTTCCGCCAGAGGTATATTAGGTGCCAACGTGACAGATGGCGAGTCCATCGCCGTTACTCGAGCACGACTATACCTACATACGCCTTTGAATTTCTTCTCAGACGTATGCAGGTTTCCTCTCGATGTTTTCCTTCACCGTAAAGCTCGTGGTGTGAAAGTAAGAGGTAGGCTGAGGAGTAAGAGCGCCCTCTCTTTGACGAAGATAGATTCAGTTGAGAAAGCGTGATAGGTAGAGAGGCGAGCCTATCGCCGCCAACACTTTAAATTGAAATTTCTTTGGATTCCTTGTGGAGGCTTACTCTCGTCTCGATGTTTTCCTTCCCTGTAAAGCCCGTGGTGTGATTAACGTACATGGAATGGCTCACATGAATTTAACTTTCTTTTTTCGTTCTCTCTCATTCAAACTCAAGGAATCAAATTAAGTATATGTATATATACGTGGTTGGCCACGATTACTTTTGTACGGATGTGTTACTCAATCACGCCAGAACAGCTGAGAAATTGGATCAAAATTGTCTAAGTGATAGGTTTCTACTGGATTAACGAATAAAATATGTTTTATTCCAGAAAATATATAAACAAATACAACTACCATTATAATCAAATTAAAAGGGTGGAATCGCCGGACACGACTAGTATTGTATAATGGAGCTCTAAAAATGAGAGCGGCCAATCAGCGTGAGTTGATTAATTGATGGCAAGTCTCCGGGAGGTGTTGGCAAGTTCCTGGAACTCCGCACTCCGCGGCGGGCTTTCAAAGGCAATTACTACAAAAGATCCCCGCTGCTAGCGGCATTAAAAACAAACTAACATTACGCACCGTGTCGCTGGTAATGGTTTCCTGCGGGTTCGTGCTCTTATATAATAATGTAGGGAACACTATTGTGATATATACAAGCTCGAATTATGACGCATTTAATCCATCCAAGATTTCTCTAATAAGTACATCATGGAGTTCTTCAAGAAGAGTGTGAAAATATTCTAGTACGGTTGGCAGTCGATACCTTTGGCGTTGCAAGCGTCCACAGGCGGCGGTAATCGCTTACCATCACACGGACCGCATGCCTTGTTTGTTATAGGTTTTTAATTGAACATAATATTACTAATATTGCGTACACGTTTGCGCTTGCCGGATGTGGCACGACAAGGAAGAAGCCATCTCGTACGGTTGGATGAGTTATGATTTTTCCATAAAAAGAAACACTTTTTCACATCATGCAGGTATCCCTGCGCAAATGGAGCAATGGAGGGACCCAATTACACAATCGTACACACTGTTTCTGACTGTGTGATAATTACGCATATTATCGCATCTGTTCAAATTCGAGCTCGATATTCACCATGTTTTCGACGTTTGAAGATCCCGTGATTTAAGCAATATTAAAGTATTGTTGTCGTAGTATGATCCCGCGGTGAGGGACACACAGTGTACTCATATGACTGTACAACACAATGTTGGCAATATATGGGCCACCCCAGCGTAGGAAGTGTCTCAGCGCGTTCAATGGTATACACAACGCCACCGACGGGGAATACATCCCCATGTCTTAGGACCACAAACTCTCGCGCGGTTTTAAAATAAGTTCTACTTCTAGAGAGGTTTCTAGAGAGTACAGCATGGAGTGTTTCAAGAAGGGTCTGGGAAGATTACTGCAGGGTCCGCAACACGCGAGCGATATCCCGGGTGTTACTAGCGTCTGTAAGCGGGGTAACCGCTTACCTTCGGGCGGATGCCTGTCTGCCACCTCTGTGGTATAAGAAAAATACTACATGTGTCGTATACTGGCGAGCGTCTCTGAAGACACTAGTCTAGAGAGAGCCGGCGCTCTACTCGCCCTGCCTACCCCGTGAGGAGCTCGGCGTATGTACCAAGTGTCACGTTCGTGTCCATCTCCACCGCCACCGAGCAGCCTCGGCCCCTGCGCGAAGGGCCGCGAGCCCCCAGAGACCGACTTTCTGCCAATTTGTTTGGCCCATATCTCATCGCTGCGGTCGACCACTAAATTGTCCGCCATTTTTATTGTTCGCGCAGTTCTGCTGTTTTTTCTTACAAAATATTTTATCGACTGTTACAATGTTATGTCGACATTACCGTCGGTCGCATTGTTTGTTGAACGCGCTAATATCAGCAATTACTGATCCGATTCTATTTTTTTTTGCATTTGATAGTCCGTTTATTGAAGAGGGCTATAGGCTATACACCATTGTGCTAATACGTAAGAGAAGAGAACTACAACTGTATAACACAATTTTACGCGCACCGTGAGTGAGTCCGCTGGTTACATTTACTTCATAAAAAATATATAAAACCATACTTTGATCTAGTGAGCGAAGGCTGTCGGCCGCGCGGCACTCGCATTGCTGGACGTCAACGTTGGTTATAGAGGCAATTGTAAATGTAAGATTAGTTCCCCATTAGGTACATAGCCCAAACCAATAAACATACTATATACTATGCACCCACCTATATATATATTATATACTATGCACCTACCTATATATATATTCCCACGCATCACGCCTGGGATTATTATGATTATTTCTATAAGGTTGAACTTTAGTGATTAGTCACACGATGGGATACAGAGAGTGAAAACCAACCTAAGAAGAAATTCAAAGGCGTACGTATAGTCCTGCTATTTTTCGCTATCTGTCACGTTGACATCTAAAATATATCTCTGACGAATAGTGGGTGTGTGGGTACTACCTACAAACTTCTGCCTACCCCGTCGGGCAAATGTTATCCAAACCTTAATAATCCCTATTTGTCCATCCTAAGTGTTGACTCAAGGATTAGTTAAACGTCCAGTAACATGAAGCTGCTATGCGTCCATGAACAAGTTATCAATTGGGTTTGGTAAGCCGCTTATATAAAGATTGCCAAATCTGTATCAGTATGCAAAATATCAATCCCGGCCCTTAGAAATATTCAGTCCCTTTCCGATCAATCCGTTGGCCAGTGATCCCCTAAGAGTAGCGTAACGACGCCGAGCTACTAGACTCCACACCCCAATCTGAAAATGCGATCGTAATACATATAATTGAATTACTTCATATATATTCATACACAGAATTTGAACGAGCCACTTCATATATAGTGCAGGCCTAACTGTGCAAACATTACAATTAATGTTCAGCAATTAATGAAGTTCATTTAAAACGAGAACAAATCCGCCGTTGTCCACAATCGAATGAAAATATTTCATTGCGCTCGTTAGCGCTCGTGTTTGCTTTCCGTCGATTACGTTGCACTGAACAATATTAGTCAGTTATACATAGTTCAAAGTGTTATACAAAGTTACAGTATAAAATACTCCTTTATGTATATACTCTCAATACATATAGTTGACAGTGTATTTCAAATATGCAACTCAGTGTAAGTCATCAAAGGTACCTGTGGTACACTCAATCACTTACCGTCAAGCAGGAACAGCAGCTTCAACACGAGGTAACAAATCCTTCTCATCTTGATCATTGGAACTAGTTTCCTCCAGCACTGAACCTATCGTCTCCTCGCCCGGCCACCGGCTAGCACACGACGTGTCCGCTCACGCCGGCAGGAGGTATTCGGCTCACAATCACTTAACTAACAACTTTGCATAATATTGCTGGAGTAACACGCGGCTACGAAGACATCGTAGCGCGGCGTAGCGTCCGCTCGCAGCGCGCTCTCGTAGGCTACTGAGCGCTACGCGGCTACGGCTGCTACGAGAGTCTACGGGATTGCTCATTATGGCGAAGTGAGCCAGCCAGTATCCAGTACATTATTTCGTTTAATAAAGTCGCCTCTCGTATGCAGATGCGTTCACATAATGCTGTGGAATGGAGACGCGTGCCAGATTAAACGTGGCGCGACGTTGGATTAAAAATATTACACCTCCTAGCATCGACGCTCTCGCCGTAACGAGCTCTGGGATTTGACATAACTTGAGGCTGCGTGAGGTGAGCCACGGCCCACGAGTCGCTCCCTATGACACGCATATTGTTTTTTTGCGTACGAAAAATATATATTTGAATAAGGATAAAATAATGTGACCGCAGATAAATAATATTATATATGCATATATAGAGTTTTCAGATTTTAAGTTCTAAATTAAGTATTCAAAACATTTATAAAGGTTGTATATGTATGTATAAAAAAATCTGCATAAATCGACAAGATTGGATGAGGGTTCAAGTTAACATTCCTGAAGGAGCTTTAGACGGACCGAATTGTAGGAATGTCTTTGAGTGGAAAAATCTAAGAAATCTAAATTCCGAGATAAAAACCTTTGGGATAAGTGAATGCCTGGGATTGTTACAGACTGTTATATCTAGGACGCTTTGATCTTTATAAGATGACGCGCAATGCTGTGTGTACTAGTACTCTAGTACACTAGTACTCTAGTACTCTAGTACACTAGTACCTAGTGAGCCTCGCGGAATACATAGCTTTTATTGTTTTACCATGACAGAAAAATCTAAAATATATATTAGTTGATCAGACAACTGTGTCGCAGACAATATAAAACCTCTTTCGCTCCATCCACATTCATATGTGTCACACACGCTAGTTGGTCTAGATTACTCTTGACGTTCCTATCCCAGCGCTATCTTGTATACAAGTCTCTTCAGATTATAGGACAGTTTCCCAAACATGGGATGTGGTGGCAACACTGTACATGTGTGTACCCTTCCAATACGTCTAAACCAACGAAAAGTAACTTAAAAAAATTTTAAAGTAATAAGATAAGCACTGTCTCAATATAAAAAGGGTTTCAATTTCCAAAGGTTATTAATAAAACACAGCAATGTTAAATACATTGAAACCAATAATCTGTAATAGACGAGTGGAGCCACTTGTCAGCTTCCCTTGGAAGCCTCCAAGCGGGAGGCTCCGAGTGCGGCGCGTGTCCCTGTGATAGGGTGTAGATTCAAGCTTCATTTGTCCTCAGCTCAGAATAGCATCGGTTACTCGACCTATTTATTTAACTAATGTCTCGATTTATCTAAAAACATTCTACAAATATTATTGAACTTGAACGAAATTAATGCCTGTGGTATTCTCTAGCTGTCAAACTTTGGGTGATTTGGGTGATACACAGAAGGCATGCCAGCAGGCTATAAAATAGAGAAACAAGCTTATAATGGTGCAAAAAGTACAGGCATTGTATGTAGCTGTCAAACTGCCAATTGACTTGACCACTTGTACAATTTCCAAGAAGACTGGAAGGAGGGAAATATGCGAGACATTACTATAAGTCGTTGATATATTTGTGCTTAAGACATTAGGAAGTATACAGAAAAACAGTTATCACATGCTGCATAACATAGGGCGTGTGAAAAATGAACTGCTTTTTGTGCGAGCAAGATGGGGCCCTCGAGTACAAACAAAAAGTTTACCTCTCAGGTAAATGACCAGCCTCCAGGCATCGATGGCGCCGCGCCCCGCCTGGACCTTCATTATATATTGCATACAAGGCCTGTGTCGGGGCAACAGGACTGCCAACCATTCCAGACCTATAACAACAGGACTGCCAACCATTCCAGACCTATAACAACAGGACTGCCAACCATTCCAGACCTATAACAACAGGACTGCCAACCATTCTAGACCTATAACAACAGGACTGCCAACCATTCCAGACCTATAACAACAGGACTGCCAACCATTCTAGACCTATAACAACAGGACTGCCAACCATTCCAGACCTATAACAACAGGACTGCCAACCATTCCAGACCTATAACAGCCGTGGTGGCCGAGTGGTTCGAGTAGTCGGCTGCAACGCAAAGATAGCGACCCTCATTTCTGAACTTAAGTTAAATAATTACAGTAAAAGAAACCGGTGCCGTTTTTCAAAACGGCGATAAACTCGCCATCTGTCACGTTGTCACTTAAATATATCTCCAACGAGATGTGGTCGTGTGAGTCGTACATAACCT
Source organism: Drepana arcuata (assembly GCA_016069955.1). Classification (NCBI taxonomy): domain Eukaryota; kingdom Metazoa; phylum Arthropoda; class Insecta; order Lepidoptera; family Drepanidae; genus Drepana; species Drepana arcuata. The sequence goes on along the minus strand of JACCPG010002336.1, from coordinate 12,618 downwards.
CTGCCTACCTTTGGACCCTAGTGGAAAGAGGTAAAGGTACAATTATAGCTACCATCTTTAGTTGCAGAAAATAGCACATTATTAACATTTCAATAAGGACGCTTGAACCAACCCCTAAAATCCGCGGAGAGCATTACAATCGGCCATTATCGGCTGAAGGAGCGGCGGCGGGCCGAGGACACGCGCGGCATACAACTTATGTTCACGCAAATACTTATGTTGTGGCGCGCGGGGGCGGGTTGTTGAAAGTCAAACCTTTTGTTGCGACCCGCGAGCCTCTACGCGGAGATACTGCTGTCTGCCTGCTCACGGAGCCGCGCCCCAGCGGCCGCCCAGTATTTACTTGCGAGCTTCACACACAAATACTTCCCGACACTCGAGTGCCACACTAGGCGCGCCCCGTGGCCGGGCTTGGGGCTGATACGTTGCCTTAGCTACGATGGATATTTTATTGTAAGACAATGTTGACTCGACTTGCTACTGATTGACGATTGCCGTATAGTGATGTCTCGGTTCTCCGATGGGTTAAAGGTTAGTTTTCTAAACTTCGGGTCGCGAGTTTGATTTAGAAACGTTGATTACTATAGACTGTGATATTTTACAAAACATTATTCTCATGCGTTAACTGAGCAATATTAATTTAGCTATATCAGTTTATTTTGGAAACAAATTTTCTCAAATGAACACCTGATTCTCATCAATAAATATTCCAATAATTAACAAATGCCATCCATGGGAATACAAACTCTCTTTGCCTGTGTTAAATCTGATAATACGAACAGATGAACAAGTACATTGTGTGATATGCAATCCTTGTCATATGTCCAGTCCATAACATTTGGCAGCGACAGAAGTGGAGCAAGGTGACCTCCGACTCGAGTGAAGCAATAAACTGAGCGGCGCTTGGCCTTGCGGGGCGGGGCTGTTGATTAAATAAGTGTGCTTGCCAAGTTGAAGTTACGGTTGTTAGAGAGATTGGTGGCCATAATTGGCCCAAGTATTGGTTAGTGGCTTATTCAAGATGTGGTTGACTCTGGCAAAAAGACCGGTCAGTTTTTCATTGACAAAATCTCTCAGTGTCACAGTACATTCACAAAGATCTCAATAAAGATTCAAGAGAGAATTCAGGTACCTACGTGTGTGTGTGTGTGTATAAAGAGTATATAAGGTGAATAAGAAAAACCATGTGAAAATGTTTGCAGAATGTATTGCAAGAATCAATAAAGAGGCAGTTGCTTGTAGTAATGATCTACTCCGACTAACTATCCGGAACCAACAAAGTTAAATTTTAAATAACTCCACAGGTAGTCGCCTCAAAATCCGGCTCTCTCGCGAGCAATCTTCGATACCGATACCTAATCGAATCGATATCGATTAACCGATGGAGAGTAGCATCGATTCGCATCTGTCACGGTGAGAGCGAGGGCATGTCCGCGGCCGCTGATGTGGGTTGACTTTTATTGGCTCGCCTATTGGGCTCACTGTGAGATATTCATAATATTTGATATGATTGTGGAGATACATGGATTTTAAAGACTTATTACTTATTTACCGGCGTTTTTTTGAAATTCATACGCTTTTGAATATCTTTTCCAACAACTGTATGCAGGTTTCCTCTCAATGTTCTCCTTCACCGTAAAGCCCGTGTGTGACTAATACTACTTAAGTTCAATGTTTGTGTCGCGGGCAACTACTCGGCCCACTCGGCCCACGTCTCCTCTACACATTGTATTTATTTATTACTTCCATGCTAGAACGAGTCACAACCTCTTATACTAATAGCTCCACATTTCCCTATCTCGCAGTACTCCAGGCATACTGACTAAGTATCCTTCCAGTGATACGCAAACAGATCACATTCACGATATTCCTCCAGAAGAGAGTTAAGAACGCAGAGGGTGCAAGGAACAGAAGTGCTTCGCTTTGTTTGTCAAATGGTACTTTTTATAATTCCCTCGCTTAATACATATATCGTACTCTCCACGTCGAGTCCCTCACGGGGTAGAGAGGGCAGAGCGCCACTAACTGGTATAATTTATTTGTTTGCTTCATAATTGTAGTACATCAATCGGTTAATACAGAGTTGACCAGTTGAATGATTTGATTGAAAGATTTGCTTCTAATGTCACATTCACAGTTCGTCCCTCAACTATATGTGTGCGATTGAAGCGATGTTCCATTATCCAATTCAATCGAGCACCCTGTACTATAGAGCTGTACTAACAGAGCGCGTCACGTCCCTCACACGCCTAGCCGGCACTATCGTCAATACTATTGCCAATATCTTGTAGCTGCCTCGGTGCGCGGTGCCTCCTCCTCAGACACATCCCTAGGAGGGCGCGACGCGGCCACTAAACAGGCCGTCGTGAGGGAAATGGCCGCGACACACACACACATCTCCGATTTTGGAGTCTCATATCGAAGGATCTTATTTTTGTTTGTAAACTGTGCGTGCTTACCATCAGCTCTGCGTGCGCTCAGACACTCGGGCACAACTCGTACGTAACCATGATGGGGACTCAGGACTTCTCCCTCTGTAAATCACGGACTAAGTAATGGTTATATATTTTAAAACGAGGATGTACGCTTTTTTATATGCACCTTTGTTTGCAAATGTGTTATAGTTTACTTTAGTTCAAATAAAAAAATATTTATATCCTGACGCTTCACCGCAATGCTCCCCCAGGGGCTGGGCAGATTTGTAACAACACTCTTTTTTCGCCTTCATCATATTGGTGCCAACACGACAGATGGCACCTTGAATCTTTCACCGTTTTTTAAACACGGTTTTATATACACGTCTTTAAAATTATTCTCGAACGTATGTAGGCTGCCACTCTATGTTTTCCACCACCGTGCACAAAAAAATCAGAAAACCCTGGATTTAAAACTCAAATAATTACGTTTAAAAGTAACAAAACAGAAACGCAGTAAAACAGAAGTTACATGAAGGAATTTACGTAATTCTTAGACAAAAACAACGGATATGTTTGGTCATATTAGGTACATCACTTCAACATAAGACGAGAGACATCAGCGTAACAAAGTGACGTCACGACGTGTTGCGAACACACACACACACAAACACACGCACTCACACACACGCACGCACTAACACACACACACGCGCACGCGCGCGTAGCTCAGATGACATTACGTACATGTGTTTTTCCAGCCAGTAATGGGCACGACACAGAGCAACTATTACCGACAAACAACACGGCAATATATCACACGCGCGACACAATATGTCACGGGGCGGGGCGATGGACGCAACCATGTGGAGCTATCAGATTGGATCATTCATAAGGATGCACTTATTTTCATTCAATTGTCTTGAAATATTCTCTTAGAGACAGCTTAACATACATACATACTCGTACATTTACATAAAAGGGTAGTAGCAGAGGTGTGCAGAACCCACGCACCCATTTTTCACGTCAAATATGTTTTAGTCGCCAACGTGCTAGACTATATTATGTTCGGCTATATCTTCAAATTATGTTCTGTTTCTTCAAATGTTCTCCTTCACCGTAAAGCTCGTGACTAATCACTTTACATAAGTTTAGAAAAGTTAATTGGTACATTTGGAATTCGAACTTACAATCGTTGTGTTGCAGGCGAACGATTGAGCCACTCCGTCATGACGGTTTAATAAATAAAATAAACACTTTCCCTTCATTCCATTATTGTACCTCCAGTGTTCACATTTACGGGTAAAAATATTATGTATATCGCATTGAGAGGGCCCTACATTGGTACGTTTTAAGAATATTGGCCCCAATTGAGGGCAGACGCTCAGTTTTATATGTTTATAATACATTACTCGCGATCGCATCGCATCGCCGCCACTCGCTATAAACAACCATTTTTTACACCCGGAACGTGCTCCCACATAACTGCGCCGCGCACACGACCACCTACCACACTTTCCTTACAGAAATATATTTTCATCTACCCTGGAACTGTTTCAATTACATGGCTCGGTGTCGCACATAGCAGCTGAAGTGTAATGTGGTAATAGCCGGCAATGTACGCGTGTGCAGTGTTAGTGTGGCCAGCTCGGGCGCGCAATCAGCGGACAAACACCGCACGGTGCGTGTCGCGGACACTCGTTAGCTGATTGTCCTCACCGTGTTCAGTGCTAGCAGCACTTGCACACAAACACTACGCCGCAACTGACGGGCACGCGCGGCTTCACTCGCCTAACATTGGTTTGTGGAGACATATCCTATCAGATACGACTTATCATCCATCAAATAATCTATTTCTGTGCCAAACTTGATCTGATTCTAATCTGTAGTTTTGCGTGAAAATGGCTCAAACATCCTCACTAACTTTCTCATCAATAATGTTAGTAGTATTACTAATCCTTTACAGATCCCATGGCGTAGCGCGGTGCTATAGCCTTCCTCTATAAACGCGCTATCTAATGCACGCATATTATTGTTACGAGCTGGGGTTCGGGATAATTTAATGATAGCCGGTTGATGCACTTTAAACGACACTTTATTCTATACACAGAATAATTCCGGAAACTTGTACAATAAATCCGTACACTTCACTACAATTCTATTCACTATAACACTGATCACTACAACACAGTACTAGTACAACACAGTAAACCCTAGGTACTGAAACACTTCTACTCTGTATACACTACAACACAGTAACAGTAGAACACAGTAAACACTAGACACTGATACACTTCTACTCTGGGTACACTACAACACAGTAACAGTAGAACACAGTAAACACTAGGCACTGAAACACTTCACTAATACTGTAACACTCACTATAGTCACCGATAAAACACTCGTGATCACTCGCACTGAACTAAACTCACTAACTCTAACTCAGACTCACTAAACTAACTCTCTAAACTGACTCGCTCAGACTGACTCGCTCAGACTGACTCGCTCAGACTGACTCGCTCAGACTGCCCGTGCCCATCGGATACCGCCTTATATATGGCATCGGCACGATATACTAGATATCGGTGGAAGGCTCTAGACTGCCATTAAGATGTTCGTAGAATTGCCGTGTGAATGCATTCTTAGAGAACAATGGCCGGGCGACGAAAACAACTTGTTTACGTCCTTTCTTAATTGCCTCCCTTTGTCTATATTTCCTGCTAAGTGTTGTTGTTTCGCATGGCTTTCACACGGCAAGACCTCCAGAACCTTCCATCGTAACACTGCCCCCTCCTTAGACATGCTCGTCCCGAGCATCGTTAGATCCATTGTAGCGCGCCACGATCGACGTGGACGACCTTCGGAGCTTCGTAGATACTCCTTTCTTCCGTATTGGATGGTGAAGCCACACCAGGGATCCCCTGCTGAATCCAGGATTGTTGATGTTTCCGCCATAGCGGATCTTCATCCATTCAGACGTCTGTCGACCGAACTGCCCCATGTGACCGCAGAAGCCGTTCATTCTCATGCGCCAGTCCCTCGCATAATTTGTCACAGAAATTGGAGAGTTCGGTATTCTAAGGGTTCCTCCAAAACCAGCAAGCCTCCTCGTAGTCCTGGCCTCTAACTTGGTCCTGTCTAGACTTGCTCTATCTGGACAATTAAACTGCAGGAGGCCCTTTTCTTTGACTGCCGTAATTTCTTTTCCAACATGAACAGTCAGCTCCTTATAAAGATGGGTTTGTTCCACTTCGTTGCACTTCAGCTGCTCTTGAAGTTGCACTTGCTCTTCCCGGAGTTGCACTTGCTCTTCCCGGAGTTGCACTTGCTCTTCCCGAAGTTGCACTTGCTCTTCCTGACATCGCACTTGCTCTTCCTGACATCGCACTTGCTCTTCCTGAAGTTGCACTTGTTCTACCTGACGTCGAACTTGCTCTTCCTGATGTTGCCCTTGCTCTTCCTGATGTTGCCCTTGCTCTTCCTGATGTTGCCCTTGCTCTTCCTGACGTCGCACTTGCTTTTCCAGACTTCGCACTTGCACTTCCTGATCGCACCTCTCCTGCTCTAGAAGCTGTTGTGTCTGCTCTTCCTGACTTCGCACTTGCACTTCCTTGTCGTGCCTCAGTTGCTCTTGAAGCTGTCGTGTCAGCTCTTCCTGACATCGCTCTTGCTCTTCTTGAAGTCGCACTTGATCTTCCCGAAGTTGCACTTGCTCTTCCTGAAGTTGCACTTGCTCTTCCTGCAGTCGCACTTGCTCTTCCTGATATCGCACTTGCTCTTCCTGAAGTTGCATTTGCTCTTTCTGAAGTTGTACTTGCTCTTTCGGAAGTTGTACTTGCTCTTCCCGAAGTTGCACTTGCTCTTTCTGAAGTTGTACTTGCTCTTCTTGACGTCGCACTTGCACTTCCTCATCACTCCTCAGCTCCTCTAGAAACTGTCGCCAGTCGTGTTGTCGCTCTTCCTGACGTCGCTCCATCCCCTGCAGAAACGCTATGAGTGCAGCTATGTCCATGGTAGCTGGAATTTGAGGATTCATTGGCGGTGCATTCCCAACATCGCCAGTGGCCGTCGGCTCCGCAGTCTGCTGTTCTTGCTGCATTACTTGGGTTGGACCCGGAGTGTCGTCTTTTGGTAGAACCGGCATAATTATCCCTCACTTCTGACACCAATTGTTACGAGCTGGGGTTCGGGATAATTTAATGATAGCCGGTTGATGCACTTTAAACGACACTTTATTCTATACACAGAATAATTCCGGAAACTTGTACAATAAATCCGTACACTTCGCTACAATTCTATTCACTATAACACTGATCACTACGACACAGTACTAGTAAAACACAGTAAACCCTAGGCACTGAACACTTCTACTCTGTGGACACTACAACACAGAAACAGTAGAACACAGTAAACACTAGACACTGAAACACTTCTACTCTGTGTACACCACAACACAGTAACAGTAGAACACAGTAAACACTAGACACTGATACACTTCTACTCTGTGTACACTACAACACAGTAACAGTAGAACACAGTAAACACTAGACACTGATACACTTCTACTCTGTGTACACTACAACACAGTAACAGTAGAACACAGTAAACACTAGGCACTGAAACACTTCACTAATACTGTAACACTCACTATATTCACCGATAAAATTCTTGTGATCACTCGCACTGAACTAAACTCACTAACTCTAACTCAGACTCTCTCACTGACTGACTCGCTCCGACCCCCCGTGCCCATCGGATACCGCCTTATATATGGCACCGGCACGATATACTAGATATCGGTGGGAGGCTCTAGACTGCCATTAAGATGTTCGTAGAATTGCCGTGTGAATGCATCCGCAGAACAATGGCCGGGCGACGAAAACAACTTGTTTACGTCCTTTCTTAATTGCCTCCTTTTGTCTATATTTCCTGCTAAGTGTTGTTGTTTCGCATGGCTTTCACACGGCAAGCCCTCCATCGTAACATTAATAATAAATACTCTGGGACAATTCCACTCAAATCGATCTAGTCCCAAATTGAGCAAAGCTTGTGTTATGGTAACTAGACAACTATATATTTACTTATATAGACAGATATATATATACATAAATACATAGGACATCCAAGACTAAGGTACAAATACTCGTGTTTGTCACACAAATATCTGCCTTCAGGAGCTTTAACCACTTGACCAGACGGTCGTCTAATTATGTGTCTATTGTGTATCTATTGATGTTTTTTTCTGTTCAACAGCAAGCCTCTACAGACAAAGACACGGGTAGCCCAGAGAGCAACAGCCTCCTGGATCCCTCGGTACTCTCCGACTTCACTACACAAGCTCTTGTGCTCACCGTACTGGCGACACTTGTAAAATATACGACGGGTACGTAAAACGATTATATTATATTTATGCGTTTGTAATATAATATATCCTCACGCCTTCCCACAAGGGTCCCCGAAGGGGTAGGCAGAGGTGTATAGGTAATACCCACACACCCACTTTCCGCCAGAGGTATATTAGGTGCCAACGTGACAGATGGCGAGTCCATCGCCGTTACTCGCCATCTGTCACCTAAAATATATCTGGCGGATAGTGGGTGTGTGGGTACTGCCTATAAAATGTTTTTTTAATACAATCCATTAATCTTATATTTTTTTACACCTCACAAGGATTGGAGAGTCCGTTTACCTATTTACGCATACAATACCGAAGTAAATTTAAGAGAGGTAGGGCATAACGGGTTTCCCGTTCGAATTCGGAGCTGCCCGACTGGGGCAGGACCTCCACCTTACAGAAGTCCGTAGCCAAATAACACAATTTATTGTGTTGTGTTCCTACGCGGTGAATAAGGTTTCCAGTAATGAGCTCCTTGGGGAGGGGGGAGGATAGTTACATTGTGTTAGAAGCAGAGGGATTAAACCCATTATGCTGCCAACACACTATAACTCTCCGAACACAGAGTTGCAACGCGCAAGTGATACTTCGGTATCGTGACGGTATCGTACAGTGGGCCGTATGCTTGTTTGCCACTCTTGTTGTATAAAAAAAAAGAAAAAAAATAGAATCATTTGCGCGTTGCCACTCTGTGTTCTGAGAGTTATGCTAGCAGCATAATGGGACTAACCCCTCTGCTGCCAACACAACATAACAATCCTCCCCCTCCCAAAGGAGCTCGTTGCTGGTAACCTTTTTCACCGCGTAGGAACACAACACAAACAATAGAGTTATTTGTCTACGGCCTTCTTTAAGGTTGAGGTCCTGCCCCAGGCGGGCAGATACAAATACGAACGGGAAACCCGTTATGTCCTGCCTCTCTTACCACCACAGCATCCCTTAGTTTTTAATAGTGACGGATTAGTGGGAGAACTGTTTGCTTTACTCTGCCTCCAGGACCCTACGCGGCCGATAAAGCAGCCTTCTCCCTCCTCACAAAAGTAGAGAAGCTGAAGATCAAAATTCCCTACGAGAGACACTTCCTCCTTCTCTGTTTGAGCACTACAGTATTCGTAAAGATACGTTGTTATGCTGAGTTTGTATTTAGCAAATGTGCGACGGATTGGGAGAAAATTGAGAAATTCTCCACGCCCAAAGTGTTACGGTTGGCCGAAATATTACAGAAGTTCCAACCGCCTGAAAGTATTATTAAACCTGACTGTATTAGAAAAGATATCGGTGATAGAACAGCTATTGGTAATGACACTGTCGGTGTTATTGTGAGTGATGGCGTTGGAAAGGTTAGTGAGGGGGATACAAAAGCTTTTACCGCTGAAGCTGAGACAGTAACTAAAGAAATTGGAGCGATTGATAGGAAAGCTAATAGTGATAATGTTATTGTAAGTGATAGCACTGGAAAGGACGTTGCTGGTGACGTTGATACAAAAGCTATTACAGCTGAAGCTGAGACAGTAACTAAAGAAATTGGAGCGATTGTTAGCAAAGCTTATAGTGATAATGTTATTGTAAGTGATAGCACTGGAAAGGACGTTGCTGGTGACGTTGATACAAAAGCTATTACAGCTGAAGCTGAGACAGTAACTAAAGAAATTGGAGCGATTGTTAGCAAAGCTTATAGTGATAATGTTATTGTAAGTGATAGCACTGGAAAGGACGTTGCTGGTGACGTTGATACAAAAGCTATTACAGCTGAAGCTGAGACAGTAACTAAAGAAATTGGAGCGATTGTTAGCAAAGCTTATAGTGATAATGTTATTGTAAGTGATAGCACTGGAAAGGACGTTGCTGGTGACGTTGATACAAAAGCTATTACAGCTGAAGCTGAGACAGTAACTAAAGAAATTGGAGCGATTGTTAGCAAAGCTTATAGTGATAATGTTATTGTAGGCGGTAGCACTGGAAAGGATGTTACTGATGCTATTACTGCTGAAGCTGAAACAACTAACGAAATTGAAGTGATTGATAAGGATATTGATAGGAAAGCTGATAGTGATACTGTGATCAAAAGTGATAGCATTAGAAGAGACGTTCCTGGGAAGATTGACAACGATCAAGCTGAGACTGTAACTAAGGAAATTAAAGCGATCGATAAAGGTAAAGGTAAAGGTGATAGCAATAGTGTTGTCGAAAGTGATAGCCCTAAAAAATACGTTGCTGGAGAGGGTGATGGAAAAGCTATAAACGATGATGAAATTGGAAGTAAAGCTGATAACGATACTGTGATCAAAAGTGATAGCCTTAAAAAAGACGTTGCTGAAGAGGGTGATGGAAAAGCTATTAACGTTGATGAGATTGGAAGTAAATTCGATAGCGATATTGTGATCATAAGTGATAGCCCTAAAAAAGACGTTGCTGGAGAGGGTGATGGAAAAGCTATAAACGATGATGGGATTGGAAATCCATCTGATAGCGATATTGTGATCAAAAGTGATAGCCCTAGAAAATACGTTGCTAGCGAGGGTGATGAAACAGCTATTAAAGATGATGAGATTGGAAGTAAATTCGATAGCGATATTGTGATCAAAAGTGATAGCCCTAAAAAAGACGTTGCTAGCGAGGGTGATAGAACAGCTATAAGCGATGATGAAAGTGATGCTACCGCAGCAGCTGTTTCAAATAGTGATGATAGAAAAATGATAAACGATGATGTCGAAATAACAACTATCAAAGACAGTTGCGCACGCACAGTTGATGAAAAACTTGATGAAGAAAGTCTTACAGTTAACGAACTTGATCAAGGGAAAGATTGTTGTAATTATGACACTGAGGATTCTGAGCTTACAAATGGAAATACCGTATTAAATAGTTCTAACTTAAGTGAAGTTGATAGAGACAATGATGAAGCCACAGATAAGCTACAGGCATTAGAACCACAGAGAGACAACGAAGTCGATGGAGTTGCCAAAGACAGTGATAGTTCGCTTAAGTGCGACGTCAAGTCGAAAATGTTGGACGATATAGATACATGTGACTTCGCCAAACTCGGCACCGATTTGGAAGGAAAAGTGAGCACTTACGAAGCGGATTTGAAATATATTGGTGTAAGGACAGACAAGAGTGATAAAATTGAAAGTGACACAGTGAAAAGTGATAAAGTTTTCAGTGCTCAAATAGGTTTTAATCACAGTTCAACGGCGGCTAATCTGCGCGCGAACAAAGACGGGCTAATGAACAAAGGCACGGTGTCCAGGTAAGCATATTTAAAAAAATATGGGACTTTTGGGTTCTGTGGGAAGGTGGAATGGTGCAAACCATTTTGAACCTTGTGTTGGACGAACGGGTCCCCCTACTGCCTGATGGAGCGCGGTGACCTAGGCCTATGGACGCTTGCAACACCAGGGGTATCACTCGCGTGCCGACCTTGTGTTGGGAGGATCGCTGTGCTAGCACAAGGGACGAACGGGTCCCCCTACTGCCTGATGGAGCGCGGTGACCTAGGCCTATGGACGCTTGCAACACCAGGGGTATCACTCGCGTGCCGACCTTGTGTTGTGAGGATCGCTGTGCTAGCACAAGGGACGAACGGGTCCCCCTACTGCCTGATGGAGCGCGGTGACCTAGGCCTATGGACGCTTGCAACACCAGGGGTATCACTCGCGTGCCGACCTTGTGTTGGGAGGATCGCTGTGCTAGCACAAGGGACGAACGGGTCCCCCTACTGCCTGATGGAGCGCGGTGACCTAGGCCCATGGACGCTTGCAACACCAGGGGTATCACTCGCGTGCCGACCTTGTGTTGGGAGGATCGCTGTGCTAGCACAAGGGACGAACGGGTCCCCCTACTGCCTGATGGAGCGCGGTGACCTAGGCCTATGGACGCTTGCAAACACCAGGGGTATCACTCGCGTGCCGACCTTGTGTTGGGAGGATCGCTGTGCTAGCACAAGGGACGAACGGGTCCCCCTACTGCCTGATGGAGCGCGGTGACCTAGGCCTATGGACGCTTGCAACACCAGGGGTATCACTCGCGTGCCGACCTTGTGTTGGGAGGATCGCTGTGCTGGCACAAGGGACGAACGGGTCCCCCTACTGCCTGATGGAGCGCGGTGACCTAGGCCTATGGACGCTTGCAACACCAGGGGTATCACTCGCGTGCCGACCTTGTGTTGGGAGGATCGCTGTGCTAGCACAAGGGACGAACGGGTCCCCCTACTGCCTGATGGAGCGCGGTGAACAGTACTGGAATGTGTGGTGTATGGGCTCCTCCTCCCACAGGCGTACGGGGAGGCCCCGTCCCCAGAGGACGCGAGGCCCGCCGCCCGCCAGTCCTGACGCACTTTGTGGTATCGTCTATGTAAACCAACCCATTATGGCCAAGATTCTCTTCATGCTCGTTGCGGTAAGTTTTTGATCTTTTGACATTTGTAACAGTGTCTGTGAAAATGGCATCGGAATCGGTCGAGCAGTCTCGGAGATAAGCTGAAACATACAGAGAGAAAATTAAATAAGTCTAGAGAGGACTGGCGCTCTACTCTCTGCCTAGCGTGAGGGACTCGGCGTGATGATATGTATGAAGGTCTGTAAGTCTAGAGAGGACTGGCGCTCTACTCTCTGCCTAGCGTGAGGGACTCGGCGTGATGATATGTATGTAGGTCTGTAAGTCTAGAGAGGACTGGCGCTCTACTCTCTCTGCCTAGCGTGAGGGGCTCGGCGTGATGATATGTATGTAGGTCTGTAAGTCTAGAGAGGACTGGCGCTCTACTCTGCCTAGCGTGAGGGACTCCGGCGTGATGATATGTATGTAGGTCTG
>JACCPG010002335.1:0-27389 GCA_016069955.1 Drepana arcuata | reverse complement strand
ACCGGCGAGCATGTATGCCGAGACTGATGATTGGGGTCTGTAAGTGTTGAGACAACTGGCGCTCTAATCTCTGTGCCTCAAGATATGATGATGTTGCATGTAGATGAAACTAAAGTGGTCTGTGTAGGTCTAGGGAGAACTGGCAATATGCTATCTTTGCCTACCATGGGCGAGAGCGTGAACTCGGCGTGATGATGTGTACGTGTAAGTCTGTATGAATAGTCCCCAATACAAGTACCTATCCATGGTGACCGAATGGGACAGTGATTAGTCATAGCAAGAGCTTTACGGTGAAGGAAAAATCGAGAGGAAACCTGCATACGTTTGAGAAAAAGAAGGTGTCGTGTTATAGTCGTGCTTAAGTGTCGGCGTTGGACTCGCCCTCTGTCACGTTGGCACGTAAATTATATCTCTGGCGGAAAGTGGGCATGGGTACTAACTATAAAACTCTGCCTACAGTTCGGGGACCCTTATGGGCATGTATGGGGATACAAGTATCAAGTATCAATCTTATGTTTATAATTTGATATTTCAAGTATATAACGTACCATGTTTTCTAAAAACGAGATCCCAACTCATATGTATCTCACGATACATTTGGAACAAACGCCGACATATCGAAATACCGTTGTAACCGACACTCACTAATAACGACCGATGTTGTATGTCAATCTGTACCAAATGGAGTGCTCGTATGACGCGAGTACCTAATCACGGGGCAAATGGGAAGTTTTGGGTCAACGCGTGCTTGCCATTTTAAATACATCGAACGAATGTTGTCCATTCAAATTTCAACTTTATCACTTACATGTTAGGAATGAGACGTTATGTTTTTCAGGTGCAAAATTATATTGGCAAGTTGCCAAGACAGGGTGGGTGAGTTTCCGAGGGTAAGTTAGAGACGTGGGAGGTCATGGCACTAATGGCTGGCTGTGACAGGTAACGCGAGACGCAAGACAAAGTGCATCGCAGATGACGTGCGCGGAGCAGCGTCCCCGACACTGGTCGTAATATTATATACAAACATATCCACAAATGCCACTCTCACCCTATTAGTAATATTGGAATTCGCAATATCAAATTTGTCGATTGTTTTCCAAATAATTAATCATTTCATGTTTTGTGGCCGTTACACAACCTTGTTGAATTGAATGAATGCGTTGCTTTGCTTCGAGTGGAATTACCTAATTGAATTCGTAGAAATTACCTTGTGTGAACAGAGTATTTGCCAAGTATATTTGGCAAAACAGGCTTCTTAGGTCATTCAACGCTATTGATGTATTTTTACTATATTGTTATATATAGCCCGTGGTGGCCGAGTAGTTCGTGCAAAAAATAGGTTGGGAGTTCGGAACCCGACTATACCTACCGTAAGTATTTTTTTATCTTAGGTAAGTACTTGATTTGAATAAGCCATGCGCTTAACGATGAACTAAAGATCAGAAGTAATTCAAAGACGAGTGTAGTCGAGCTTAAGAAACATCGAGCGAGATCTTCCCACAAGGGTCCCCGAAGGGGTAGGCAGAGGTATATAGATTGTACCCACACACATCTTCGAATTAATTTAAGGGCACCACTTTTCTGAAAGAATTACTCACGAAGAACTTGGAGTGACAACTAAGCATAGAAAAGGTGAATTCCTCTGATCGCTTTGTAGCTTCACACCTCCGCTCGTCGGAGTTTTTCTCGCGGTACTCAACGCGGGCAGGACACCTGTGTAATCCTTTCTTATAGTATAATATGCCCTTAATTCTCTTGATAAGGCATGACATCTAACGCCTTTGTGGATCTACCAGTCCCCGTCAATTAAGGGTTACCTTTTGTCTTCGGCGTGAGATGACCCCGTTACAAAACTTTTTTTGACACTGTTTTGAATAGTAGCATGATTTAGTGTGATACGTTTTGTTGTTTTCATGATTTATGTAACAAGGTGTCAGATTTTTTCATGATTGAAGGTAAGGACGGTCTTCAGGTTTTGATAAAAAAGTTCTTCGTCTAAATGAGGGTGAATGGAATCGCTGTAAGGAAAAATTAGATTTTTGTAGTTTGATAGTGGGTTTTGTAGTGTTGAATCGAATATTGTAATGCTTTGATATATCTAGTAGATGATACGTGTAAGTAGATGCTGTTAATGCGAGATTTATAGAAATACATTTTTTATATTATCTTCACGCCTACTCATCAGTCCCAAAGTGGTCAGCATAGGGGTAAGAACCCTTCGCAATATATTTTTGACACTTGCGTACGTAGGTACACCAAAAACCTCCGATTTCTTCTTAACCGTACTTCTTTCAATGCATAGTAAAGGACACTATGCAGTTCATAGTGTAATTATATATTTATTTATTTATAAGGTACACCAACAATACACATATTAAACATTCAAGTACAATTAATCATAAAAATAAAGTCCTGATACGTGTATCAATGACAGGTATATATAACATTCATTTAATATAGCTACATATACTTAAAAAAAAACAGCTGCATTTGAGCTGTAGATAAATTGCATAAGTAATATTGTAAATATGTAAGTAGTCTAATTAGAATGTCCTTTCTAATTAGTTTTAGGAAATTGCCCCACAAACATTTCACAATATCTCTTAAAAGATATTATTAGGCTAGCTATTAGCTACACTGAACTTAATTAAAAAATAATCGCCATTATTAAATATATGAAATCGTTTTTTTCCATCTTCACGGGGTAGGAGAATTCAGTGAAGGTTCCCTTTAGACTTTCAGACCTATTTCGCTTCATTCACATTTCTCAGACTCTTCATACCGGCTCGCCACTTTCAAATACTCTTGGAATTCCCATCCTTGAGTGTACTTACGAGTTGTTCTACGATGTTAGATGGTTTTCTTGCTGCCTTTTCTCCCACACATATGTTCCTCCCACACATTTTCGCATTGTATATTTTCCTTCAATTTTCATTTACTCATTCTTTCAACAATTCTAAACATGGTAACGTATACTAACAGTATATTGGTATGTATAATAAATAGTATTCAAACTCACATTTATATTATCAGCAAAGAGCCATGTACGGTGTAATAGTTAGTCATGAGTGAGGTTGTCCCCTACCTCTGTATTTGTTATCATTTAGGAGAACAAATCATATTTACACTGATTTCGTGCATTGTTGCGTTAACTATGGGTAGGTACCATTATTTTATCCAAAAGCTCGTGGCAGTGCAGTAACGCCCTACTCGGAATTTTGATTGCGAATAACTCAATAAACAAAAGAAATCACATTTATATTGAGATGCCAGCTGCAGTCAATAAACCAAATGACTATTTAAGGATTAATAAAGTATCAAGTATTATAATTTTGACTAGTAAACATTTATATGTCTTTCGAACACCACTCTGCATACATAGGTAATTGAGTTTTTTTCTCAAACGAAGCCATGCACTATACAGCAGGCAGCATGCCTTACGATATTTTCGTGACTGTCAAAGATACATTTTAAGTTAACTTGAGGAACAATATATTTAATACGCAAAAAAAGTTCTTTCTTGTAAATTATAATGGTCGTACAATTATCCGACTTATTAGTAGTAAGTCCCTTCAGTAAGTAACAGCCGCTGATTAGATAAAATTTACGAAATCAAAAACCTTTAATTTTTATTTGGCATAAAACCAATTGCTTTTAACATCATTACCTGTGCAAGCTAACTTTCATAGGCTGAACGGACCTCATTTTTGTGAGGATCAAAGCAATCGCAGCGGCACGTCAGTGACGTCACTTCCGCCAAGATGGCGGCTGCGGTGCGATTGTTTGATGTGCGAGTAATGAAGTGTGTCACCTCTCCCTGCTTCCGTCTGTCGGGGTGTCAAGATACCGGCACTGACAACTTCTGTTGGCATGGGGAATGATACTTTGGCCTGCAAGAAGAATTTGATATGATATATTTGCGTTTGAAAAACTTATTGATAGACTTAACCCTCCTAGTAACAAAACTACGTACTGTCAAATCTATGCTACTATTATAAACGGACAGACTTTGTTTGTTTGTTTGTTTGAACGCGCTCATCTTTTGAAGTACTAATCTGAATTAAAAATTATTTACCTACCTACCCTACCCTACCTCTCTTAGATTAAGTTCAGATCGGTGTCTGTCTGTCAGTCGCGATACGACAGATAACGTAAAACTTTTTTTAAATATGTAAACGGCTCAGTTCACGGGACACTACTAGTTATGTATTTAAATAAAAAGAAACCCTTAATTTAAAGCAATACCACAAAGCATCGTACGGAGGGATCCCTATACCTATGCTATACCTAGGCGAGGTAGCAATTAAATTTACCAATTGAGTCTAAAGGTAGCCAGATGCGCTGTCAATTTAATAAGCAACAGTGTCATCAACGCAACCGGATTTAAATCCAATTTCATATCGGGCTCGACATATTGAGTTGTTATATAGAGTATAATCGCGTTACCCAGTCCACTAGTGGAGATTACGTGCTTTTTAATAAAGTGCGCCGGCAGGGGGCGACACTGGGGACATTTTTACACAAAGAGGATTACTTCGTCCACGTTTATCTCCACCTTACAGCTTGGTTTAACCTCCTAAATACTCCCGCTGAATGCACACCCGTTTTACGGGCTCTATGTACCCGTAGTATACATTCTACAGAGTATTTTGTGACTAATACCTAGCTAGATTTTTAAAGGACATATATTATGGAACTTTTTGAATGCGTTGAACTACTGCGTAGATTCTGAAGAATTTTTTAAATATATGATAGCCGTGCGTGACGAAACTCGTTGGATGGAACACAAATATTGCCAGTTCGAATCCCGACTGAACTAATGAGTTTTTCTGAACTTAAAAGATTTGTCACACCACCAGCTTTACGGTGAAGAAACCTGCATACGCTTAAGAAGAAATTCAAAGGTATAATAAAAGTATAGTCGTGCTTGAGTAACGGCGATGGACTGTCCATCTGTTACGTATGCACTTAAAATATATCTCTGGCAGAAAGTGGGTGTATGGGTATACCTATTTGGGGATCCTTATAGGAAGGTGTGAAGATATATTATAAATATGTTCATATATATTTATCTGGTGTATCTGGTAAAGATATGATGCAGTATGCAGTAGCATCCATAATTCAGTAGATCCACATACCTACCTATATGTATATATCCTACACACTTTAGAACCTTGCACATTCCTATGTATGATATATGAATCTTCGGAACGTAAAACTAGTGAAATGACAGGACACTTTACAAATATGGGTTTGAACCTGATCCACGATACTTACTAAGTACATATCTTTATGGCCATCACGGTCATCGCGGATTTCTTACTTCTTACACAAATTGATATTGTCATTAAATCCTTCCGATGGTTATCTAATTGATCAATTAAGTTAGGACCATTGAAAGAACGAATGTCGATGCACTAAAATGCTAGATGCATGTATGTATATATCGAATGGGGGGATCGTTCAATAAGTGTTCCCTGTGTCCCTTACGTTGAATAAAATATTTTGATTTGATTTGATTTGATCTGGTGTGGATTGCGTCAGGCGTTCTTTCAGCTTGATGTGATGTAGGAGTGATATATAGGTATGTTAGTATAGCTAATAAAAGTGTCACCAATGCATTGCGAGAAATGACAGGGAGATTAGCCTCAATACATCTCAACGAAACAAGGAGTCGTCTGCGCAATTGAAGAATTGAATAACGAGGGTATAACGACACCAACAATGGCCGGTGGCAGCCGCGGCCGACACTCCAATTATCTCGTTGTGGTGCGCGCGCTGGGAACCTGACTGTGCGAATACTGACCTTAAAATATCCAAGATATTTTGCCAGCCTTCCTCTAATCTTAAACTTACTTTAACTAACCCGTTTTCACGGGCTTTTATTTCCATAGATAACACAAAGTTTGCATACAACAAGATAGGTGTCGCCGCTAGGCTCTATTCAATATTATAATATCCTCACACCTTCCAGCAAGGGTCCCCGTAGGGGTAGGCAGAGGTGCAGAGATATATTTTTGGTGCCAACGTGACAGATGGCGAGTCCGTCGTCGTTACTCAAGCACGAATATACATACCTACGTCTTTGAATTACTTCTCAAATATTTGTTCCTCTCGATGTTTTCCTTTACTGTAAACTGTAAACCACGGTTTTTTTTATTTCAATTTAATATTACAACCTAAATAATTAACAGGATCGTTACACATTTGCTTACCTTTTCGGAGACCAATTTGGGGAGGCATATATAAGAAGACATAAAAGTGTGCTTGAGTAACGACGATCGACGCGTCACGTTGGCACGTAAAACCTTTATGGCTATATGAAAACAGTTAGGCTTAAGTTCGGTAATATTCTTTAAAAAACACATACATATAAGTCCGCCATGGTGTAGTCGGAGAGAGTAGAGCACTTGATGTATCTAGACTTTAGACTACTTAAAAAAACAACGTTATTTAAACGCACTTGCCCGCAATTAACTACATAGCACACTTAATTACGCCTAAAGTGTTTGCACAACAAATGAATAAACAAGATTGTTGCAAAGCCCAAATATAAATAATAAACTCACGGTGGTCCCATATGAATATCAATTTGTTTGCCTCCGCGACAACGTCATTAAATTAGCGTCCAAATTGAATCACAACTGCGACAACCTTGCCGGTGCGACGTCCCGCGAAACTTTTCCTCCTATTAATTTACAAAACATCTCTTGGCTCTCCCATCAAGCAAAAGTAACCCTTCCCTCTTTGACTTGACGCCTCAGCTTCCCTCAGCAGCAGAGCAAGTTTGTTCATTATTTTTACATATCATTGTGCCAGTGACGTAATGGGACACAATTCAAAATAGGACCCTATGTCTGAGAGCTAAGCTCGCTATTTGTTCTGCTGCACGGTGAGGGTGTATCTGGTGAAATTATGATGCAGTCTTTATTCGTGAGCCGTCGGGAGCGGTTGCAGTAATCACCGCGTATCTCCATCCAGGGGTGGGCTGTGAATAGACCCCTAATGAACTGGATTTAGGAGTTTTTGTGCCGGTGACTCGTCAGCTCAGAGGTGCAGCCGAACAATTATGGCGGCCCAAACAAACGTGCCTTCGACTCTACATCTCCTTTCAATTACTGACATACAAACTGTTTTAACTGTTGCTGATACAGTTGCTTTTTGTTTTCACTAGTTTGTAACTTGTTTATTTAAAACTTGTAGATAGAACAAATCAAAAAATTGTTTCATGGTATTTTCTCTCAAATTGCTTCAGATCAACGTAGATAGCTTATATTTTCTAGTATTTTATTTACCTGCCTATAAGTACAGTATATATGTATTTATTTAACTGAAATCAGACAAAATCTCGTCCATGCCTCCACTCACTCGTCCAAATCAAGGGCCCGCCTTTGACGACGACGAGAAGTCCGAGTGCCTGGCCGACAGTCTCGAGGCTCAATGTACGCCCAGCACCTTGCCAGTAGATCAGCGCCACCTCAAGAAGGTGGACGCCGAGTTCGAAAGCAAACTATCTCTTCCACCCTCTGAAAACCCAGACCACCCCATCGCCCCAATCACGGTCGACGAAGTCCGGAAAGTGATCAAGGATCTACACCCCAGGAAAGCCCCAGGTCCCGACGGGATCGCTAACAGAGTTATCAAACTCTTCTCCCCTTATCTCATAGTTTTGCTCACTGCCATCTTCAATGCAGCACTGAGCAACAACTTTTTCCCCCAAGCCTGGAAAAGTGCAACGGTTATAGGTATTCCCAAGCCAGGGAAACCCAAGACCGAAGCCTCCAGTTATCGCCCCATCAGTCTCCTCAACGTCCTTGGCAAGATTTACGAGAGACTTATTTACAATAGATTAAAGAGTTTTGCAGACTCTAAGAAAGTCATACCTGACCAACAGTTCGGTTTTCGAACCAAACACTCCTGTGTCCAACAAGTCCACCGTATAGTGGAAGACGTCGGTAGCGGCTTCCAATTCGGTTATACCACGGGTATGCTCCTCTTCGACGTGGCGAAGGCATTCGACAAGGTCTGGCACAACGGCTTAATATACAAGCTGTACCAGTTGGGCGTGCCGGACCGTCTAGTACGCATAGTACGGGACTTTTTGTCTAACCGCTCTTTCCGCTACAGAGTCGAGGGCACACTCTCTTCCCCCCATCCCATACGAGCAGGAGTCCCGCAAGGCTCTGTGCTCTCGCCACTCCTATTCACGCTTTATACCAGCGACATTCCCCTCCATAGACGAGTTAAAAGCGCTCTATTCGCCGATGATACGGCTATCTATTACAAAGGTAGAACTCCCGAGGGAATTCACGACAATCTCCAATCCGCGGTCACAGCCCTGGGGCGGTGGTTCCGGAAATGGAGAATTGAAGTGAACCCCATCAAAAGCGCAGCCATTCTATTCTGGAAAGGCCTCGAACGCCCACGGGTAGCCCCCATCACCCTCTTCGGCAAACCCATTCCATGGGAAGAAAAAGCCAAATACCTGGGTGTGATCCTTGATCAACGCCTTTCTTTCCGTCACCACGTAAAGGCGGTACGCGCGCGAGCCGCCTTCGCGCTCGGTAGACTTCACAGCATGTTGAATGCACGAAGTAAACTCTCATTGAAATCCAAGGTGAGGATTTACACGACGTGCATTCGACCAATCATGACATATGCGGGTGTAGTGTTCGCGCACACTAGCAAGTCAACACTCAACCCCCTGCAAGTGCTCCAAAGCCGGTTTCTCCGGAGAGCCACAGGTGCCCCGTGGTACATGCGTAATAGTCAACTCCACGTTGACCTCAAAGTCCCAACTATAAAACAGTTTTTGAAAAAACTGTCCAAACGTCATTTCGATTCTGCTGTAAATCACCCCAACCCCCTCGACGTATCGGCCGCCCGATACACTCCTTCCCTTATCTCGAAGATAAGGCGTCCAAGACATGCCGTCATTGAACCGGATGACGACATAACGGTCCTCCAGGACGCCCGACAAAAACATACCAACACTACACACAACCGACCACTGTTCCGTCCTCGCCGGCGAGGCTCGCCGCGAATAAGCCGTAATGTTCCCCCCCGACCTCCTCCGCAAACGCCGGCCCGCGCCGAGCCAGACGCGCAAATCCCGCCCCCAAATAATATATAAATAAAATTACCAGTCCAGCCCAGCTCCCTTGCTCGCGATCCAGCAACGCCCTAAGCCGAGGTTCGTACCCCACAGGGGGTGCCCTTAGCTGTGTTGTTTAGTACTAAAGTGCCTGGCTGGAGGCCTAGGTCTCGCCATTGACCGGTTAAGTAGCAAAAGTTCCCGGAACTCACGCTACGAGAGACAATACAAAAAAAAAAAAAAAAAAAAAAAAAAAATATTTAACTGGAACTAGTTGGGCACGTAAAATATGTTTTCATTGGTAGATAGTTTTATGGAATTAAATTATCTGGTTTAGCACATTGGATATTTATTTACCTATGGGTAAATCCTAGTCCCACCCGTCCTAGAGTGAGTCAGTATCAAACATCCTCACATTTATAAAAAAGTATATAACTAGTAGGTATAGGTAGAGGGAAGCTCCTTAGCTGACCTATGAATATACATCCAGAATTCTCCTATATTTTTAGTGTCATAAATTTCAAATTGTAATCGACTTAACATTGGATGATTAAGGGACGGATATAGTAGGTGCCTAAATACTTACGTCTATTAATCTATTTCCGTTCGTGTTTCCGTTATTGAAAACATTAATGGAACAGTCGTGCTTGAGTAACGGCGATGGACTCGCCATCTGTCACGTTGGCACCTAATATACCTCTGGCGGAAAGTGGGTGTGTGGGTATTACCTATACACCTCTGCCTACCCCTTCGGAGACCCTTGTGGGAAGGCGTGAGGATATACATACATACCTACATAATGGAACAGATTTATATATAGGTATAGATATCAAAACATTGCGCTTGTTTCATATTTTTGTTTGTATCAGCATATTTGCCGCAGTACCTACCTATATTCTATACCTGGCCTAAAATCTATAATCGTCTTAAATTCTGAACCCCAGTATTAAATAATAAACCTGTAAGCTACATATTACCATCGCAAAATCTGGGTTTCCTTTCCTATGATAATATTGGACTATATACCTACTCTCTGCCTACCCCTTAGGGACTCGGCGTGATGATATGTATATGTTGGACAGAAATATAAATCAGGTAGGTAGGTACTTCACTAGGTACTTTCCTATGGTTACGCGTACGTTTAAGGATTCGCAGTGACTGAATTTCTTGATTTTTTGAAAACTAATTACCGAGTAGATATATAATTGAAAATTTTCTAATCCAATATTTTCTGTCTACTTTATGTTAGAGTACCTAATAAGTATAATCTATTTCACTAGGTTTGTACACTTCGTTATGTCACCGCTTGCTAGATGTTAGAGCCACCGGATATAGTTACGTACACGTAGTGTAGCTTTAATGAGAAATTATAGTGTTGTTTTAAATAAGATTATTGGTCTGTTCTCTTTAAAGTAGATGTACTTCAAATGTACCTACACCTACCTTGCCCATTATGTGGGGAATTGCAACGTACTGTCCTTTCTAAGAACATCCAATCGTTGATAATCTTCTTAGAGCGATGCGAGCGGAATTATTTGGAATATAAGCGATAAGCTAAGCTTTGATAATAAAAGGTTCGCAATTGTAGGGGGCCTTGTTCGGGGTCTTATATCATAGTATAATGTAACTATGTAGCAGGAAGGTAAATATTGAGCCGGTAAATGTATAAATATTTATTTATATCAGCATATCAGGAGGGATATAGTAGGTGTAAATATAAAATACTTTCTGTGTCCTGTGGTTGCACTTGCGTTGAATCTGATTATCTATTTCAGTATATTATATACGCTCGTGTTTTTTGTGCTTTTGTGTTTTTCTGAAATAAATACAATCCCAATTCCTTATTTGGAGCCCAAACATTAATCCATCAAAACGTAAAATTAATGATATTAGTTAGATACCTATAGGTACTTACATATTATTATAATTTTCTCTTTTCACATGTGCGATAAATTGGAAACTAAATACTTTAACAACATAACTAATGATGTACATCATCAGTACCTAAAGATGGGTAATCTGCCTACCCCGTTAGGGACTCGGCTTGGTTAAACGTGGATGAAGCGAAGGCACCTTATCGACTTGGTAAGGCTAGAGAGAATTGGCTTTCTACTGTCATTCCCCCCCCCCCCCCCCCCTCTAACTCCGTGAGGGACGCGGCATGTTTGTAGGTATGTATGTATATATTTTATAGAGATTTGACTTGGATAGATGTATCGTACATTCTACTCATATACGAAGTGTAACGAGATACAACATTCATTATACGTGACTTGATTTTGAAACTAGCATACGCAACACATACGCAGAACGCATTTATAATACCTACCGTGAGCCATCTATTATCTACACACATCTAAAACATATGCATAGTTATCTACGTGCCATCGCTTCGAAAAAGAAGTAACGCACGATTAAGATGCAAACAATAAAACACTTTACGGCCTTAAGTTTATAGAACGTATTCCATTGCAGGCGGAGTAGGCGGCTGTAAAAGATGATTCTGTTCTTATTTATTTACGGCGGTGCGGCGAGCGAAGTGGAGCGAAGATGATATGAATGATAAATGACCCTCTGAACGCCCCTCCCGCCCCCTCCGCTCTCCCCCCGTTCACACGTGAACACACTGAGGTATTCTCCTTATTCTGGATGTCTACTTAAGACTTGAATGACGAAAAGTTATAAACGCTCCAATGGTTAAAGAACTTGTGACTGATATTTATAACTGCCTTAGCAAGTGAAGTTATTAGAGCTCTTATATTGCTTAAAGCAGGTCTTATGGACTGGACAGATATATTTTAATGGATCGGTGAAATGAAGAATAGATGTAACATGAAAATTTAAACCTACTTAAAAGTAGGTTGATAGAATATAGGTACGTTAAGGTGCCCCGCGGTTTTACCCGCGATTAATTAGATTATTCTCTCCCTTGGACTGATGTCATATAATCATATAACGCCTTCTTCAAAATACGGCCTATCATATGCAAACATATTTGATCAAATCGGATTAGTAGTTACCTAAAGAGATTGAAGCCAATTAAAACAAACTTTGCCTCTTTTTTTATTATTTTACTTTATATAGATACCTACCTTCGTTTAAATTATTTGATCATATTAGGTGTTATTGTATTCTAAGCCTAAGTAGGTACCGACTAACTACCGACCCTACGACTAGGTAGGTACTAATTAAGTACTTTATAGCTACCTGGTTACTTAACATTAACAAACTATTTACCTAAACGGTTTTTGTTTTAGATGTTGGCTTTATAAAAGTCCTATTCAAAGATGTCACTATCTGGGTAGTAGGTATCAAAAACTTGCCTGCTTTAACGTAGTTTGCTTACCTTGATTGTTATTAAACTCGTAGGCGAAATTTCTTACGTAAAATATATAAATAACACAAGTAAATACTGAGCCGCAGTCGCATCAATCTAACGTCTAGCTGGAGTCATTCGAGCTAAACGAATTTTTTCAAGCCAATAGCTGCGCATCAACACGCGTGACGAGCATCGCGATTGGTCAACACTTTTTGTTCCATTTTCGAATCCTTTGTTTTTATTGGTTGACACTTAGCTAAGACAAAGGGGCGATGATTTGTGTGTGTGTGTGTTACTTATACCTGCGTATTTGTGTGGGTTAAGGAGGTTTCCTGGGGCTATGTTGGGTCTTGTGGAAAGTAGGTACGTGTTCGGGGTCTTGATTTTGATGTAGGTGCGGCCTTTCCTGCCCTATGTGAGATGGAGTGGACTGTTTACTTTTATAGAGTGTGCGTAGGTAGCTATGTATGTAGGTACTCTGGTACCTATTCATTCCACTGGCGGGAATTGAAGGCTTATTTTTGTGTTTATTTTGATGGAAAGGAAAGGTTTTATGTTGAGTGATGTATGTACATTGCTTACATAACATTATTAGTTGCAGGTAGTTATTCTTAAAGGTAGTATAATTAAAGGACGAAGGAATGCGGATGATAATAAAATCTATGTAGTAGGCACCTAAATCACTTGTATATCTTGTTGAATAAAATAGAAACACACTTTTAAAAGTAAATTTCAGTTTAATAAGCTATTGTCTATTATGGTTGACAGACACTTAAATACCAAATTAACTACGGTATAAATATCTATTTACTTAAATTAATTAAAATTATTAACTCTTGAACATATAAACATCTTAAAACTAAGATAGATAAGGAAGATAATCTAATTAAGTACATAATTTATAACGTTTGACTGGACCACCTACGCCCACTTACTTTGCGGTTTGGTCAAACATTTGGCAGCTAAATGTATCGACCGTCCATCTAGCCACAAGAAGTGGCTGAAAATAATTCAAGTTCACCTCCAGACGCGGCTATGATTAATGACAGGGATTATTCAATTAACGGCTCGGCAGGTGACGGCGGGGGGGGTGGGCGGGGAGGATCTTCCCTCGGCTACTTTAGCCCCGGCGAATTAGCTTACCCGCTACACATCCCCTACTTAGGATAGCGATATTCGGTTGTCGTTTACAATTGACACATAATTGTTAAATGATACCTATAGGTTAATAGGTTGGTTTTATAAATTGGTAATGTACGACATGGTGGGTAGGTATTAACTTGATTCCCTTGATGAGTTGATGTAGGTAAATAAGTAGCCGTGTGTCACTTGATGTCAGTATTATCAATTTTATTTAGCTTTATGAGTAGGTATGTCATATACATACCTTCCTACTGATTCTCCTCAAAATACTTAGACTTATAAAAAGCTTTCGACTCCGCTTAGGTAAGTGGTTTGTTTCCAACTCAATTATACTGAAATGAGTACCGCAAGACTAACTTGGAGCCAAGACAGTTAAACATATGTAGGTATACCATACTATCTGCGCCCCGTGGTTTTACTCCTCCATTGTTTGGGGAAGTACCATGATGATATATAGCTTTCCTCGTCTTAATTAACAGATTATCTGATGCAAAAAGAATTTTCAAAATCGGTTCAGTCTATGTAAGTACCTACCTAGTACAACACATTACTTCCTACGAACAAACATATAGCCTTAAACTCTTCATAATATAGAGCGTCCAGATATCCAGGTACATAAAATACTACATATGCCGCCATCTTTTGACAAATAGAGTCAACTCTACGCGTAATTCAAATTCCAAATTGATCAGAATATTACGTCTACCAGAGTTATGTAGATATAATGCTCCAGTATACATAGTCGTACCCTAATAGCCCTTGAAGAGTTCAAGTGGCGATGGACGAGCACCATCCACTCTAGTGCCACCAGACGTGTCAATGTCGCCATGCCGTGAGGGTTTCGGAAGATAAGCAGTTGTCAAAATTTAGTTTTAGAATTAAGATATGTCTTCTGTGGTAACGTAATTAATTGAGAAATTAACTATTTGATTAAATAGACATTTCTTATGTAGGTATGAAAAAATTTGAGCCGTGGTGGCTGAGTAGTTCAAGTAGTCTCTAGGCAAATATTGCAAATTCGAAACCTGTATTTTAGTACCTACAGTATAATCACACCACAAATGTTAAGGTTCAGGAAAACATTGCCAAGAAACATGTTTGAGAGAAACGACAATGGACACTTGGCATTTAAATATATCTACGAGTATCTACGGCAAAAAACTCTTAAAAAAAGCTACCTACCACAGTAAAAATATAAAGGTACCTATAGAAATACCTATACGTGATTTGATAATTCATAAAGCTTTAATACTGGAACAAAAACGAGTTCTGCCATAAATTCAATAAATACGGGATCAAAGTGGGAACGAGAATTACTTGCATAAAATTCTACAATAGGATTTCAGCAAATCCTACAAATATAACATTTAAAACGAAATAATTCGCACGAAATATTACATTATTGACACTAAAATTTTAAAACTAAACACCGCACTCTGCACTGCGGCGGCAGTAATGAATGCCCGGGGCCTGCTAGACCCGGGGACAGGGATGGAAGGGTTACGTTGATAATTAATGATTTTTGTAAGCAGGCCGCGTAAAGTGGGACAGAAACCACCATTGCGGACGGGAAATCGATCGAGCGACCTGAAGCTTGTGGTATATTTACAAAATTCAATTGGTTGAATGTAGTATACTATATATGTAGGTATATAGTTTGGTTCGTCTTAAATTACCAGCATGAAGAATAACTTGCAACATGCTAGAGATGAAAATTACTTTCTTATATGTGTATAAGAAAGTAACTCAGTGTAGAAGAAATTAGACGATTTTATCCTTTATATGTTGTAGGTACTATTTTTTTTTATACAACAAGAGTGGCAAACAAGCATACGGCCCACCTGATGGGAAACGGTTACCCTAGCCTATTTACGCTCACGATACCGAAGATTAGAATACAATAGTATATGTGCCGAAGTATCATTTGCGCGTTGCTACTCTGTGTTCGGAGAGTTATACTGTGTTGGCAGCATAATGGGTTTAATCCCTCTACTGCCAACACAATGAAACAATCCTCCCCCCTCCCCAAGGAGCTCATTACTGGAAACCTTATTCACTGCGTAGGAACACAACACAATATATTGTGTTATTTGGCTACGGACTTCTATTAGGTGGAGGTCCTGTCCAGTCGGGCAGCTCCAAATTCGAACGGAAAACCCGTTATGCCCTATCTCTCTACTAAGTAGGACTGATATAAAAAATACGATAGGTACCTATCTATAGAATGTTGAATGGTCCTTGTGCCCGAAATTTATTGCCTTTATATGCGTACACGCACACACACACACACACACACACAATGTATGTTCTATCTATCTATAATAGTATTTTTTTGTATAATTACTTATATCTAAGTATACTAATACGTTACCTTATTTCTAGTACCAAATCGACAATTTATGGACATTGGCTATTCTTGAGATTTCGATAATAACTAAAAAAAAAACACCACTTACAAAACCTGTAATATAGTCTTATGTTGTCTGTAGTAATTATAAGGCAATGATGATTCAAAGGCACCTGAGCTATCGAAATGAATTTATATGAAAACAAAGACATAGATCTAAACACATTTAACACAATGAAAATAAGTATCTACCCACGTAATACCAAACAAAATTGTCTCGCGCATAAAACACCCACGCTGAAAAATCGTTCCCTTCCGAAAGGTTTAACCTAAAATCGTTAGATTGGTTTAAAAATTGTTTTTCCCCAAACAAAACGTCCATTAAAAGCGTGCTCTCAACCCCATCCCTTCCGGAGTATTATAATAAATGGCGCAATAATGGCACAATATAATATTAACACAAAGTTAAACACATTTTTATTTCCCCGTCGATCTCCAGTGCCGCTCTGGTGAACAGCCCGCGTCACCGTTCTGCCTCTTAACAGACGCGTTCGCAAAAAATGGCTTGACGAATAAAATAAATTGCATATATATATCAAAAAGCATATAGTATAGGTACGATGAGGGGATCGTGGTGAAAATTGCCACCTATAAAAGTAACTCTGTTAAAAAAGGAGATTTTTCCTCTTATCTCAGCTTAAGTAGGTGCACACTGAGCAAAGAAAGAATTTGTATAAAGTTTTGCACTTCTCAACTTAACGACATTTGTCTATTATGATAGGTTTGTAATGCTAGAGAAAACTGGCGCGCTATTTGGACTGCTCCGTGAGGGGCTCGCCGTGATGTTAATGTAGGTAGGTTACCTGTATTACTACTCATTACTACACACTTGGTATATGGTGTGAATGGTAATTGGCATGCCTTAGATATTTTGTTCAAAAAGATACCTTCAGTGGGCTTGACATAAAATATTTTAGACGTCATATAATTAATTTCTTACATCTGGCCCTTACAATATACTATTACAATATAATATGGTACATAACACCCACTACTGTTATCATATAATTATATAGGTATATACGCCGAATATTACCTAAAACCTTAAACCGTAACACTAAACAGGTTCATAACCTTTTAAGAAAAAAAGCTACATTATAATTTTATATACCACCACTATTACTATCTACCACGACGAGAGGCAAAGCCGAATCCGAATATATATTATTGAAATAATTCGTCACGTGACTTGTGTCCCATCACTATGGCTGTGTCGACAGGTTGTTCGCCGGCGGACATTTTGTTTTTCAGTGCGAGGTCGGCCGAATTATGAAAGTATTCACAACATACCTCCCGGGAGCTTTGACATTTGAAAATACGGCCAGAAGTGCCCTTGTCAAATACAACTTTTGTTTTCCATCGAGTTGGCAATTTCGCTTAACATACCAAATCTGAATGTCAGCTAGTTGAATGGGAAACTTTATGATAGGTAGGTAACTTCAACTCGCGCTTAAAAATTTTTCATTATTCTAAAACACATCGTAATCCTAATGTGTTAATCTAGCTAATAATCCATCTTTGCCAAAAATAATCCAATTCCGATTGTATACTGAACTATCCGTTCATATTAAATATTTAATATTTATTACCGACAAAACAAGTAAATATGGTCGTCACATAAATGTTTAATTCTGACATGAGTCCAAGGACCAGGCATAGAAGACACGGACGGTGCTTGAACCAAAGAACAGAGAACACGTCAATTGCACCTACCTTTGATATGATCTTTATAGCAGCAAAATAACCTGATATAAACTACTAACGCAATACATTTTACGTGGGTATTACCGTGGGGCCCAACTCGTTTATTTATATAACCATCGACGTCCCACAGCTGGGGAAATGCCTCCTGAATCGCCAAATCGCGCTATCGAGCGCCTCCGACTAATTATTTCCGTACATATCCAGTTAGTCCGGCCACCTTTTTAGCCTTATTACAGAATTTGTTATAAACTCTATTGCTGATCCCTTCAATGCAATTGATTTGAAATTTTGAATTAAAATAGAGGAATAAATATCATTAGGCAAGTGTATAAATGTGATAGATAATATTGATATTTAAGAGCTATCGTACAACAATAGTAGGCTAATGAATTGATCGCATGCGAGGGAGCGCGGGTGCATTCGGATGCATTAGCGATGCTTCCGGGGTCGGCACCCTACGCTCACAGTTTTTGTTCATATTCTTACTCAATGTAGGCACCCATTTGGAATATTTTAAGATGAGTGCAGCTTTGATTTGAAAGTTAAAGTAGGCACTATGTTGAGAACAGTGTTTGCCGTATGTAAGATAAAAACTTAAGGTGAACATACCGAAATGGAGCTACCTAATTCATTTTCTCATGATAGAGGTCTATGTCTCGAGAGAGAGCTGGCGCTCCTCTCTCTCTGCCTTATACGGTGAAAGACGCAGCGTGACGCTATGTGTATTTACGGAAACTGTTAATTTGTATATTATGTATCTCTTGTATATATCTATACAAATAAATAAAATTGGAGTGTATGTTTGTAATATAAAAAAACGCTTTTTACTAAATGCATATGGATGTATACACTGTCTGTTTGTTCCGGCTAATCTCTGAAACGGCTGGACCGATTTTGACGGGATGAGGATATACGGAGTAACTTAGGTTACTTTTATTCTATATTTATTTTTTTTAGACCTTTTTTTGTTAAATTCCACGCGGACGAAGTCGTGAGCACATCTAGTAATATAATATTTTTTATCGCCTAAATACATTCTACCGAAAGCAAAATAAATTGGGTATCTCATTATTAAGGACTTCAAGGCCGCGGGCTAAAATATTTTTAAATTTGTGCATAACTAGAAGTGACGTGGGTAGACTTTAACGATAGAAGGGTAGTATTTCCTTTTCCTGTTGCGGGGCGAGGGGGTGTTACCGAGGGGAGAGGGGGCCGGTCCTCTTTGTGTTGCGATAACCGGAAGCAGAGGGCTCTGAGGACCGAGGGTAATGTCAACTGTGAGCTATTTTTTAAGTTTCTCGAAAGTGTTGATTACTTGCGAGATTTTTATATGCGAATGCAAGTCTCTTATTTATTAGGTACATTTATTACGAAACAAATTCTTATTTGTTGTGTTAAATGTACCTAATTGTAAATAACGTGACGTGATAAAAATATCATAATATATACAGATGATGAATATGTACATATGCCACAGAGGTACATAAATACAGATCGTCACGCCGAGTACCTATTTTTGTAATAACTAACCTATTTTTATAATAACTAACCTATTTTTATAATAACTAACCTATTTTTATAATAACTAAAGCTTGTTTACTGTATCTGTTACCTAGAGCGCAAATTGAGTTCTTCTTTGGTTTAACAAACCAGATGAAACACGACCTGTATGAGTCTCTGCACATTTTTCTTTGAAAACATCCACTATCTCTTGCCAGCCTTAAAAAGGAGAAATTATCTAGGTAGGTAGGTACTTACGTCTCGTACTTAGCAAACTGGACACTTTTGACAAATGACCATGAGTATTACAGCACTAAAGAACAGTCGATTTCGAAGCAAGTATAAGTAGTGGCCACTCAACTAGCAATCGTCGTTTAAATGGCTACTTTTAGCGCGAACAATAATAATTTTAGTGGAGCGAGTGCGCCGATAATGGTCACAATTTCCGACGATTAGTACCGATGGCCGAACGTTTTGTGCGAGCCTTGTAAAAATGGCACAGATGACGCGGAAGAGCCACTACGTACATATGTAGCTACGTACGTACTGCAACGATACATTCATTATCGTTACAAAAGTGGGTACAACGTGGGTATCTTATACCTACGTACAAAATCTAAAGTTAGTTCAAAGTTCCATAAAGAAAATCTTTGATTACACTGAACACTTATGATTATAAGATATTAATCTTACTTCTTACTAATATTAGAAATGTGAAAGTTTGTAAGCTTGGATGTTTGCGGTTCTTTCACTGCAAAATGGCTGAACCGATTTGGCTGAAAGTTGAAATCGTGATGGCTTATACCTAGGAATAGGACATAGGTTACTTTTTCTTTTTTTTTAATCTTGAAAATTCAAAGTTCTAATATTAAAAAGTATGATGCTCTTTCAGGGCATAGCGGCTGAACCGATTCTAACAGGAAAATACATAAGCTACTTTTTCGAACTCCACGCGGGCGAAGCCGCGGGCATAAGCTAGTTACTTATAAATATCATATACTTATTATTACTTATGGATATACGGTTTGAGAGGTAGGGCATAACGGGTTTTCTGTACGAATTTAGAGCTTTCCGACTGAAGGATGAAAGGACCTTAGTCAAATAATATAATTGTTAACACATAATTGAAAGGATGATACCGTTGCTTGTAACTTTTCTTCAGTTGTTCAATCAGTAGGTGCCATCCACTGAATGGATTCCAAGACTATACAGCGATTCTCTACAACCCCTTCAATTACGTATCTATACCTATAGCTATCCAGGATAGAGCCAATTGGGCATCTTTGGAGGAGATTAACTAATAATTAATAAGATAACAGTTAAGTTTTTCACAAATAATAAAAATACAAGTACTATTAAGTGTATTAATATATTAGGTTAGCGTATAAATTAAGTAGTAACATAGAATAATGTAAACTAAGTAGTAGGAAATAAAAGGCTTTTTTATTATTTTTATATTATTATTTATAGCTATCCATCCTGTAGAGATGATAAAATAAAAAAGGATCCGGCTACCGTCGCGATGGTGGAGCTCCAGCCGCGTCGGAAACTGACTCTCATGCAACACGACTTATCCATTTATCCCGCGACCTCGCTTCCGACTATACGTAAAGGGGTACAATACGACCACTCAACGTTGACCTGTTATTTGATTTTTATTGCTAGGATTTGCTCCGTAGAGTCCGTGTGTATGATATAATTAGATCCTATGTTATTTTTCCCAGAGGGGTAGGTAGAGGTGTAACAGTCTAGATGTGGTAAAGAACCTTTAAAACTGATACGTTGAAATGAATTTTAAATTCGTATATAATAATGTGAGATATTTATTACAAATAAATATCTCACATTATCTCTTTATACATACCTACCTACCACTAACCAAAAGCAAATCATCAATAGTACCATCATTGGCAACAAATTACGTAATCCAATGTAGATTGATTGCATCAATAAGTTTCGAAGAATTAATCAAACAAATCTACCTACACTTCTAGGAAGCCTGTGTTCAAAGACGTATACAACAAAAACACATGTAACCTTTCAACCATGCGATTAGTAAAAACAAAAGCTATAAAGATTTGAATGTCTTTCTAGGATTTATCTTCCCACTGCATGTTCGAACTAATTGTTTTTATTATCAAATTGAATCCTCACTGGTAATCGCTATGGGTGACCTATTAATCGATGTTTTAAATGGCTTTGCTCATTCGACGAAGCGCGAGAGATCCTCTTTGTGTTCAAGGCGTTTATCAGACGAGCACCATACTTATTTGCCATGTTGGTAATGCTTATATTGGAATGTAAACTTTGGAGGCCAGCAATCACTGGTAAGGGAACCCTATCAAACATAACCATTCAGAATATTTCTTTATAAAAATAGAGGCGTAATGGTATTATAGTGTCGACAGGAAGTGGACGAATGTACCTACACAATGATTTTGTAGATAAAGATTTTAAAAAGGCTCCTTAAAATATTCCAGAATTTTAACTTCTATACGAAGTCTAGGTATTTTGCAGTAGTACTACTTACCTATTTAGTAGGTATTACAATTAGTACCTTACTTCATTTTACTTACTTAGATTGACAATATTTTGGAGGGTAGTTTGGAATCATTGCTAGACGAATGTAAAAATTAGAAGATATTTACCTAGGTACTAACGTACATCTACTACTTTTAATCCATTCATACAATGGATTAATTGTATGAATGAATGAGGTTTTAGCATTTTTTTATTTAAAGTCACACAAATACCTGGCCAAGAATTCGCGGTAACGTTAATTTTATTTGTGTCACCATAACGAACGGCGTTCATCTATCATCTGGCCTTTAAAAGGGTAGAGCGGGGTCGACGGCGATTGAAGCCTTTCTTATTTATTTCACTATGCCCTCTTGGCGCCGAAAATACGGGAAGGCATGACCTTTCGGTGGCGAGGGGAGAGTGGGCAAGCCAGGGTTACGATGACCGATAGGACAAGACGGGTAGTGATTTACTTTCAGGTTATTTTATGTCAAATGTTTTATCTTAAGAAACCAAACCATATACGCAGGTTCGTGTGTTATACAGAAACTTATTCTAAATCCTCTAAAAGATACCAATTTTCCTTCCGATAAGAATCGGGAAAAGAGGCTAAATAGAATAGAGAGGATATTTATTGTAGCTAGCCTCTATCTAGCCTCGTATATACTTAATTAAACGGCAACAGGTTCAACATCTGTCAAATTAGTTATCTAAATATATCCGGTTAAAAGAAGTGCTTTTATATTTCTGCCTAGCCCTTGTATAGAAACCCAATATATAAATGTATATTTCTGCAATAGTAAAGTATAGAAAGTAAAGAACCAAGTTATCCTACGTAGCTACGTTTCATTACAACATAGGTAATTTCAGCGGTATGACCGGCTGAGTCCCGGTCCAGCGCTGGCTATAACCGTATATCTTGTCTTTGTGAGACTCTATTTATGGCTACCCTTATTTTTATTTTAATGCTGATGCAAGCGGTGCCGCCGTGTCTAGCCTTGACTAATCTTTTGGACACTAGGTACCTACTCTTAATGTTGCTCATACAAATAAAATTATCCTCACGCCTTCCCATAAGGGTCCCCGAAGGGGTAGGCAGAAGTGTATAGGTAATACCCACATTAATATTAATTAATTAATTTAATTCACTTATCTCGGACTTTTTTGTGTTAGGTTAATTTTTATTTGTCGTAGTAGTATTTTTTACAAGTGCAATCGCATTTCAAGATCAAGGACCACGTTGCCTGTTTAATAAAGCTTTTTTTTAATTTTGTAGCCCATGGGTGGTAAACAAGGACGCGGTCCACCTTATGGTAAGCAGTTACCGACGCCAATGGACGCAACATCAAGGGTATCGCTCGCGAG
The DNA here is from genome assembly GCA_016069955.1 of Drepana arcuata. Lineage (NCBI taxonomy): Eukaryota > Metazoa > Arthropoda > Insecta > Lepidoptera > Drepanidae > Drepana > Drepana arcuata. The sequence goes on along the minus strand of JACCPG010002335.1, from coordinate 4,337 downwards.
ATGCCGACCCTGCCTAGTACCTAGCATATTTTCATCATGTCAAGACACTCACGGGTAAGCAGAGCGAGTAGAGTGCCAGTTGTCCCTTGACTTGTAAGTGTTAGCCACGTTCATCATTCTACCCACAAATGTCCCCGAAGGGGTAGGCTAAAAGTATCTACCTACCTACGCGCCCACTTTCCGCGATATATTTTAGTAGCCAACGTGACAGATGGTATGTCTTTTCAATAGAAAGACCTAGGTAGGTACTTCAAGCAATTCAACACAACACAACAAGAAACATTCATTAACTAGGTACCTATGAAGTTTTGTAAGCACGATGTTCCATCAATATGCAAAAAATATTTCAATACGAAAACTGCCATTGACAATAAAAACAAGTCAGATCTTGAAGTAGTTTTTATTGTTCACAAGACACCAAGGGTGACTCCCTCCACCGCAAACATTTTACGGCCATAAGTTTCCGATACATGAATTTTATTAAGTTCCACACCCCAGGCTGATGGATGGCAGTAGAATGGTATTTGTTTAACGCATCATCAATGTGCCACGCACAGAAATTGTTGGGGTTACGATGTCAATAAACAGAGGCGCTTTGACTCAATTATTCCGCGCAGGAAAAACTCACTTAAAATATAATTATATATTATATCTTCACGCCACTCCAAAAGGGTAGGCATACCCTCTCTTCGTCGGAGATATGTTTAGGTGCCAACGTAACAAATGGCGTGTTCATCGCTGCTTTTTTTTTATTTCTCTTTAAGGAGTTTTGTCGCACAGCGACTATGTCACTCCGTGAGTACACCTGGGTATAAAAGTAATTAAAATCTACGCTTATATAATTTCAATAAATATTGTATATCATCAGAACTAGGGTTCGCCAGGATACTGTTACACAGACCCACACGCTGCTTCTTAAACACGACTATTAAACTGCTTATACGACGACATGCGATCTTACGACGTCTTAGAATTTCTGTTACTTTTAATTTTATATAAATTTAATTTAATATAATATAATAAATAATAATAGTAAATAACACCAAAAATACTAACGCATTGCCAAAGCAGTCGATAAAACTCGATTAACACTCTAAATATGCCTTTTGATAATGAATTTTAAGTTAAATATTTGTAAAACCCAGCCAACGTTATTTGCTGAAGGGTGACTGGAAGATTTCAAACTTCCCCAAGAGAAATTGGCTAAAAAAATTCCATAGCAAAATAAAATCGAAGAGCAGCTTCCGAAAGTTATCGAAGTTTCCAACAATCCATTACACCGAGTTTCGCAAAAAATTGACTCTGCGAGTCTTGGAACTTATCATTTTGAGTAAAACATCGCGGAGTTTCATCGCCTCGCCAAGTTTGTCGACGGCCTCCGGTGGCACCCGCTCTGCCCCTTGGACAAGTATTTCACAGCGCAAGAAACGATACATTCAAAATGTATGAATTTTTTACATCATCATCATCATCATCATATCATCACGCCAAGTCCCTAACGGGGTAGGCAGAGAGTATAGAGCGCCAGTTCTCTCTAGACTTACATACCTCTTTCGCTTCGTCCACATTCATCAGTCTCTTCATACATGCTCGTCGGTTTCGAGTACTCTTAACGTTCCCGTCCTTCAGAGTCCGATCTATTTGATCCAGGTAGTTGGAACGTGGCCTTCCTCTGCCTCTTCTTGCACACACTTTTGCTTTGTATATCTGTTTCGTCAATCTTTCTTCACTCATCCTTTCCATGTGTCCAAACCAACGTAACATGCCTTTCTTCATCTTTACAATCACGCCCTCATTCACGCCAGTTGATTTGCGAATCTCTTCATTGCGGATTCGATCTAATATCGTTACGCCGCACATTTTTCGAAGAGATCGCATCTCGACTGCATTCAAGCTATTTTCATACTTCCTCTGACATACCCAGGATTCGCTGCCATACAATAAGGTAGGTACCAATATCGCGTTGTGGACAGCAACTCGAGCATTCTTGCTCAGACTTTTACTGCCCATCAACGCCGACATGGCTCCATTCACCTTATTTCCGGCAGTTATCCTTCTTTCAATATCTTTTTCATACTTTCCATCTCGTGTGAACATGCTTCCAAGATATACAAATTCATTCACTTGCTCTAGAATTTGCCCATTTACCGATATAGCACACTCGGTCACTTGTTCATCTCTTTCGAATACCAGAACCTTAGTCTTGCCAGCGTTTAGGCGCAGCCCCTTCTTTTCACATTCTACTTTCATTATGGTAACTAGTGACTGCAGTTCGCCCTCTGATGACGCCAGTAAAACCGCGTCATCGGCGTATAATAGGCAGTTGACCACTAAGTTTCCCATTTTCACTCCACATCCGTTCGTTCTTAGTGCTCTCAGACAGTTATCTAGATATATAATGAACAGCCAGGCAGACATGATACACCCTTGTTTGACCCCCGACTTCACATCAAACCAGGGTGACATCTCACCATTAACCCTAACGCACGCCCCGCTATCACTATAGAGTGATTTCACGGCATGCAGTAGGGAACTGCTCACTCCATATCCAGGCAACACGTCCCAGAGTTCCTTTCGTACGACTCTATCAAATGCCTTCTCCAAGTCGACGAAAGCGCAGAAAACCCTTTGGTTAATATCCAAAAACTTTTCCGCGATTCCGCGAAGCGAGAAGGCTTGATCCATACATCCTCTTCCTGGTCTAAATCCACCTTGGGATTCCCAGAGAAATCTTTCGGATCGCTCTTGCATTCTTATCGTCAGGATCTTCGTATACACTTTACTGGCTAAGCTGACCAAGCTGATGGCTCTGTAGTTTGAGCAGTCCAATCGTGATCCCTTTCCTTTATAGAAAGGCACGACGACTGCTCGCCTCCAGTCGTCCGGAACATCACCCTTTTCCCAGCAAAGATTGCATAGCAAATAGATGACGTCCCAGACCGCTGGTCCACCGTACTTGATCATCTCAGCCGTAATCCCATCTATTCCCGCAGCTTTTCCACATTTCAGACTTCTTATCGCACTTACAATCTCTCCCATACTTATTTTATCCGCTATAGGATCCTCGACAGATTCTGTTGGAGGCAGCTCTGTGAGTAGATCAGCGGCATCATCATCATACATATCTTTGTAAAATTCACTCCATCGCCTGAGGACGTCTGTTTTGTCAGTCAGTATGTTATTGTCCTTCGAGAAAATCACATTCATCCTACTACTAGCTGTAACACAATTTCTGGACTTCTTAACTTCCCTCCAAAAAAGTTTTGCATTGTCCTTGAAATTCTGTGACAGTTTTTCGTCTACAGTCATTTGGAACCTCTCACGCTTCTGAGCTATTATCTCTTTCGTACGATTTTTTTGCAGGCGGTATTTTTCTTTCATCTTTTCTTTCATACTCTCACTTGAGCTGGACATAGCCAAAATGTCTTGCCTTGCATCCTTCTTCTTTTTAACTTCTTCTTTCACTTCATCATCCCACCAACCATCGCCATTTTGGTTGTCCGCCCTTTCGAAATGCCACAAACCTCTTTCGCGGCGCATAATATGCTGGACTTAAGGAACTGCCAACAAACATCGACACTCTCAAACACATCTTTCGGTGGACAGGCTAGCTGTTCAGATACCCTTTCTTGATATCTGTCTCTAATAGCCGCATCTTGAAGCCTCCAACTTTTGATGCGGTCTGCGACTGCAGAACAGGGACCCCCAGCGCGGGATCGCCAGCCCGCGAACAGACCCCTTATCCTAGTTATAACTAGGAAGTGGTCCGTTCCCAGGTCAGCTCCCCTATACACCCTGGTGTCCATCACCTGTGTTCTGAGTCGCTGATCTATTAGAAACAGATCTATCATGCTTCGCTCATTTTTCCGTTCCCATGTATACTGATGAATCCTTTTGTGGTCGAACATGGTGTTCGCCACAAAAAGGTCTCTCTCCATGCATACATCTAATATCAGCTTGCCTGCCTCGTTCACTCTCTTATCACCATACTTGCCGAGTACTGCCTCGTAATCCTTACGGGCTGTCCCGACCCATCCATTCAGATCACCACAAATAATCGGCTTTTCATTCCCTTCTTTCGTCTCTAGAACATTACTCACACATTCCCAGAACTTATTCAGGTCGCAAGTGTCCGCTGAGGCCACCGGAGCATATACCGCGACTAAAAACAGTCAGGTAAGGCCTATTTTAAAGCGAGCCCAAATAAGTCTGGGGCTCACCGCATCATAACTTATCATACATTCTGCCAAGCGGCTGGATAGTAGAATTCCCACTCCCTGGCAGGCGTGCTCGGTGTTTGCCACTCCTGACCACAGCACTAAACTCCCGCCCGGGAG